>JAODAL010051807.1:0-26440 GCA_025379985.1 Phyllomedusa bahiana | reverse complement strand
ATTTCTTTGGTGGGGACAAAAAGAAATTAAAAAAATGATGACCTTTCCCATAAAACAACTGAAAGAATAAAAGTCATCCAAAAGAAGGAATTGTCCCTATAAAGCTTCTTTAAAAAAGGGCCAAATTTATTTTGGGTATAAAAATAAAAAAACTGGTGGCACCCCGGACAGCCAAAAACGACCCCATAGGCCTGGGGGTTGACATTTTGGAACTGACTGCGCATCCCAAAAGGTTTTCCATAACCCCAATAAAAAAGCATCCGGGGGCCCCAAACCAGTGGATTAAAACCCCCTTGGGGCCACCAGGGGGAGTAGATTTTTGGGGCCCATCATTGGAGGTGATTCTTGGGGCCCATCAGTGGGTAATTTTTGGGGTTCCGCCAGGGAAAATTTTCTTGGGGCCCCCAGGGAATTGATTTTTGGGGCCCCACCAGGGGGAAATTTGGGAATTTTTGGGGGCCCAAACCCATAAAAATTTTTTCTTTGGGGCCCCCCCAGGGGATTTTGATTCGGGACCAACAAATGGATTTTTAATTTTTTGGGGCCCACCAGGGATTAAAATTTTTGGGGGCCCACCATTGGGATTTTATTCTTGGAGCCCCCAAATGGAGTTATTCTTGGACCCAAACCAAAGGGAAATTTGATTCTTGGGGCCACCATTGAGATAAAACTTTTTGGGGTTTCCACCATTGGGGGAGATTTTTGGGGCCCACCAATGGAGTTGATTTTTTGGGGCCTACCATGGAGTTGATTCTTGGGGAAACCCCTTTTTTGGGATTTTTTGGAATTCCCTTTTTGGGGGCCCAAACCAGGGGAAAAGCCCTTTTTTAGGCCCCCCAAAGGGTTTTTTATTCTTGGGGCCCCCCCAGTGGGGGAAGGATTTTTTGGGGCCCGCCAGTGCCCCCCCCAAAAAAAAACCCTTCTAAATTTAGAAAAAAGAAAATTTTAATAAAAGGGGCTCTTTTAAAATTTTGGCCCATTTTTTAACCTCCTAGAAAGGTCTGATCACAGTAAGCTGACCTTAAAGTCTCCCCCTGGTGGATCTCCAAGCAATGGGTTTTTTTGGGAAACTTGGCATCATTTTCCCCAAATATTCCTGCAGCGTCCCCAAAACGGGGGAAAAAAAGAACAAAAGTTCCATTCAAAATCCAGGGGTTGTCTGTGAAAATGCAGGACAGGATGAGTTTCTCCGGGAAGAGGAAAACGCTAAATTGTAACCAAGGTATACTTTATGCTCAAAAACCAGATGAAAATGCCCCTGGGAAAAATCATAAAACCCAATGTTTTTATGGACTTCTGGGATTTTTAAACCATCTCACCCGTGGGTAAATTGAAAGTTTAGGGCCAAAAAAAACTCAAAAGGGGTTTGCAGCCCCCCACCCTGGTTCCCCCCCCAAAAATTTCGAAAAATTTGGGCCCCCGAAAGTGTTTGGGTTTCAGAATGTAGCCAGTTTGAAAAGCCAGGACCCCCATATTGGGGGGTTTCAAGGTAAAGCCCGAAAAAATTACCGCCCCACCGGGTCCTATTTAAAGGGAACCCGGGGCCCCCCAAAATTTTTCCAGCTCAGAGGGGACAGCGGGTAAAGCTTGCTCACAAAAGCCCCATTCTTTTCTGTGGTTCAAAAAATTGCCATGCGCAAGACATAAATTTCCTCAAATGGTAGTTAAAAAAAAACCCCTTTCCCAAAAAGGGGAAAACCCCCATTGAAACCCTTGGGGCCCCCATGGGATTAAATTCTTGGGGGCCCAAAACCAGTGGAAAAAATTTTTTTGGGGGGTCCACCATTTGGGAATTTGATTTTTGGAGCCCAAAAAAATGGACTGATTTTTTGGGGGTTTCAAAAAAAGGGGTGTTTAAATTCGGGGAGCCCACCCCATTTGGAAAATTGATTCTTGGGCCCACCTGGAGTTAAATTTTTGGGGGAAAACCCCAGGGAATGACTCTTAGGGCTCACCAGGGGGTTTGTTTTCTTGGGGCCCACCAAATGGGGTTAAAATTTTTTGGACTCCCCCAGTGAATTTGGTTCTTGGGACCCACCAGTGGGGTTGATTCTTGGGGCCCACCAAATGAGTTGAATTTTTGGACTCCCCCAGTGAATTTGTTTCTTGGGACCCACCAGTGGAGTTGATTTTAAGGGCCCACCGTTTGGGAATTGGATTCTTGGGGGCCCACCGGGGAGTTGATTTTTGAGGCCCACCGGGTGAAAAATTCTTGGGGCCCCCACCATGGAGATAATTCTTGGGGCCCCCCCAAAGGGGGTTTTTGATTCTTGAGGCCCAACATAAAAATATTGGTTCAGGGTTCCCACCAGGGGATTTTGTTTCCTTTGGGGCCCCCCCATAGGAGTTTACTCTTGCGGGCCCCACCATAAAGCTAAATTATTGGGGCCCCCAAATTTTTGGGGTTTATTTTTGGGGGCCCACCATTGAAAATTTGAAAACGGGGGCCCCACTCAAACATTTTGCCCCCTATCTTTTCCCGGTTTTTTTTTTGCCCTTCCCGGCCTACAAAAGCTCGGGGGGCCCACTAAGGGTTTTCTCTGCTCTCCTATGGGCCAGTCCGAACTCAACGTTACTACAAAATTCTCTGTTATAAACCCAGAAACAAATTTAAACCGGGCAAAAAATAAAAAGGGGTTTCCCCACCCATTGGGTTAGCAACACCACCCCAACATCACTAAAACACATTCCCACTCCCAAAAAGCAGCCCCCCCGGGGTTTGGGATTCCCCGGGAAGGGAAAAATTCAGGGAGCCCTCAGCTGGATCACCAATTTAAAAAATCACAAACCCCCACGACGTCCCACGATCCCCCCCCGTCATTTTGGGGTAAATTTTCCGGTCTCCGTCTATCACACTCACAGCCTGGTGCATGAGGATTGATGAAAATTTCCCGTCATGTTCTGCTTCATATTTTCATGTTTCAACCATTTTCCTGAACGTGGAATCACACGGCGGAAAACATCCCCGAGTTGTCAGGTCTGAGACACATTAAATGCCGCACACGACACCGGCAGCAATGATTTCATACCCCGCGCACTTCTCCAGATTAACCTGAGATTATCGCTGGGAAAGCTGCCGACGAGAAACATCAATTAGTGAAAGGTTGTCATAAAATCAAACAAGTAACGTCAGAGATTTTTTCCTTCCGAGCTGAGGACGGGTTGTTTTCTTCCTTTATGAAAAGTCTTGAGATTCAGGAGACATTGTAGCACTGACGGAATCTCATGTCAGGAAGTTATCATTTGTCATCACCTGTTTTGCTACAATGTTGCAGTTTTCACATGACCACTGATTATCACAACGCCCCCGGGCACTTCTCAGACTTTTTTAGCTTTTGCTGCTACCCGGGTCATGTCCTTATAATCAGGATGATACTTATGTTATAAAGCAGATAACACTGGATCACCCATTTACAACAGGTAAAAAACAGCTCCCCCCCCCTCCCTTTCACGTGATCCCAGCATGTTCAGAGCAGCTACTAGGTCTTCCAGTTTTATGAGTTTTCTTACGTCTAAAGCCCTGCTCTAAAGCCCTGCTCTAAAGCCCTGCTCTAACTGATGCTGCATTGCTTTTTGGTACTTCTTTATATTTAGTTGAGCTGGAATCGGATTGGGCTAAAGGACTTAAATAAGTTGTCCCATCTGGCTGTTTTCATTCTTCACAGTCTCTTCAGGCTCCCACTTCCACTTCAGGCTGTGGGTGGTTCTATAGCTTCAGGTTCCTAGTTGCTGTTCAGGCTCTGGGCAGTTGGCTCTGGGCAGTTCTACAGCTTCAGGCTCCCACTTCCTGTCCAGGATGTTAACAGTTCTAGAGCTTTAGGTTCCCACATCATGTTCAGGCGCTGGGGGGTTCTACAGCTTCAGACTGCCACTTCCTGTTCAGGATGTGGGCGGTTCTACAGCTTCAGACTGCCTCTTCCTGTTCAGACTGTGGGTGGTTCTACAGCTTCAGGATCCAAGGTGGTTCTACAGCTTCAGCTACCCACTTCCTGTTCAGACAGTGGGTGGTTCCACAGTTTCAGGCTCCCACTTCTTGGTCAGGATGTAAACATTTCTACAGCTTCAGGCTCCCACTTCCTGTTCAGCCTGTGGGCGTTTTACAGCTTCAGGCTCCCACTTCCTGTTCACAGTGGGGGTGGTTCTACCTGATGTAGATATCTTTTCTTAGCAACCTCTCTGTCTCCCACAGACCTCAAAACACAACAATGCACTGCGATTCAATTCAAAAGATTAGAATAATTTATTATGGACTGACATGATTTTTTAAAGGGTATAGGCGTGATCATACAGAGAAGGTAGGCATATTACAATTTACATTTACTCCAAAAATGATGTATGTCTACCCCATATATTTTTAGCATATGGGTCATAGGACTTCCTCCGGTATATAGGATGTACTTATTCCTATCTGGGGGCACATCAGACTTGTTCTTTCTGCAAGTTGCTGACACATTCCCCATGTTTATGAAGTCCTTATTAACCAAGGAATAGGATCCACCTCGTCAGATGGACTAAAACAAATGTTTATAGCCTCCTATAATACCCTTCACTGAGGCACTCCTTGCTCAGTGGACACTTTCTATATTACTTAAAAGAGTTTGAGCATGTGGCGATTGTCTAGTACCTTGTTGTAATCATACAATACAATGACAATTCTCAAATGAAATGTAATAACTTCTACTTCTATGCGAGACTTATTATAGTAAACAGTTATACTAACAGCAAGGAAATATTCATGTGCAAAAATAACGCATATATACAACCAAAAATAGAAGGAAAAAATAGCAACAATAAAACAAATTAATGTGCATAAACAATGCAAACCAAACCAGTATGAAGTAAGCTAAATTATCTCACCGCTTGAGGGCAGCTGCCCCTAAGGAGAAGAAAAACACAGAGAAGACAAAACAAAACAAAAGCCCAGTCAATAAAACACTGGATACAAGACAACAAAACAAAATTCAGTAACAAAACAGATAACTTATTTCACTTTTAAAGCAACACTGCAAATTGTGACAATTTCTTATCTCAACCTTAAAGGGGTGTTATCGTTTCATTAAATGGTCTTCAGAATAAGGGGACAGTGAAAACAAGCAACTTTAAATTTGGATGTATTAGCAAAGCTGCCTTTTTTCCACAGTGCCCCTATCTTTTTGTTTTTATTTACACTGATATCCAGTGGGTCAACCCCTCCTCCTTGCAATTTTCACTACTGGAGCTCATTTACTTTTTAACAGCTCCGGGGGTCGATTCAGGGGCTGTACAGAATGACTCAGAGTTGGGGGCGTACTTTTTTGTCTCCACACCTAGCAAAACAACTGCAGCAGATTGTAAAATGAAAAAAACATGACAGTTTTGACCCTGTGCCAAAACCCCCGCATACACCAATTGGCCGTTCTTAAAAAAGCTGTAAACATCTCCAGCTGTGAGGGGAATCAGTGCCAGATTAGTTTGAAAGCACCCTGTGGTAGTATACACTCTTATAAAATAAGACTGATAGAGAGAGACACAGTGATATGTGGACTAAGGGGGGGGGGGGGGGGGTCTCGGGCCGCAGTGAAGGGGGGATGATGTCACCAGCTGGAAGGGAAAAACCCCCCTCATTCACAGACTGGGAAGCAAAGAAATTTTGGAATCGGGAAAGTAGGAGCGATATACCCCTTTAACTTTTACAACCTTTAAAAATTTAACCTAAACTAAAACCAAAAATTGATACGTGGGGGGGGAGAATAAAAGAAAACCCTTTCACTCACAGCAACAACAACCAACACCTTTTTGGCAGAAAGCTATGGTTTGTGTGTGGCAAATGCTCACCGTGCTAGCAATCCGGGTTCTCAAAGAAAGGGGTGCCTTTTCCCTTTTCCCTCATCCGGTGATAGGTTTTCAAACCCGAGTCACGGCACCAAAAGAGTAAATCTTTTCTTAGCAACCTCTCTTCTCCCACGGCCCTCAAAAAACATAAACAATGAAAAGCGATTCATTCAAAAGTTAAATAATTTTTTTAAAGGACGACATATTTTTTAAAGGAAAAGGCTGATATACAAAAGGTAGGCATTTTACAATCCAATAAAAGGGATAAGTATAAGCATAAGATATGGTTACAATACAATGGTTTAATGAAAAAGAACCATTTAATTATTAAAATCATGAACCCCCCATCTACCAAAAAAAAAATAAAAATAAACTTGAATTTCCCCTTATTTACACAATCTAAAAACCTTAAAATAACACAGCTATGACCTGTTATTCAAAGCCACGGCCTTCTAGACGTATCCTAGCCCAAATTTGAGATTGAGGGGAAAACAAAACATGCCCTTGTACCCCTCAAAATTCATACAGAATATTAGAACAAAGATTTTAAGTTTGAAGAAAAAATTTGGATGCCAAAAATTAAAAAAATTTTAAAAAAATTATCAAACTTTTTTTAAAATTCTGTTTCACTACCCACTTCCTGTTCAGCTGTGGGGGTTCTCAACTTAGTACCCTTTTTCCGTACAGGCTGTGGGCGATACTACAGCTTCAGACTTTCACTTACTGTTCAGACTGTGGGCAGCTCTACAGCTTCAGACTCACTTTCTGTTCTGGCTGTGGGTGGTTCTACAGCTTTAGGCTCCCACTTCCTGTTCAGGTTGTGGGCTGTTCTACAGCTTCAGATTCACACTTCCTGTATAAACTGTGGGCAGTTCTACACCTTCAGTCTTTCACTGCTCAGGTCACGGAACATTCTCACCACACTCCTCCATAGAAGCCAAAAGCTGATGTTCACAACTAACCTCCTCCCTCACACTGACCTCTGCACAGGTCACAAAGCATGCCCACTACATTCTCCTATACAAATTAATAGATAATGATCGCAACTCAACTCCCTGAACACTGACCTCTGCACATTTTACAGCGCTTGCGCACAACACTCTTCCTTAGAAGTATGTGAAAAATCACAGTTTAACTCTTCCCTCACCTTGCACAGCTCACAGAGCATGCCCACAATACCTTCCCATATATATGAATAAGTGATGACACAGCTCACCTTCTCCCTCCCTGCACTTTGAACTCTATGTAGGTAACAGAGCATACTCACAACTCTCTCCTATAAATGTCAAAATATTACAACAAGGGTAACCTACTCTCCCGCCCTGCAAATTGACCTCTGCACATTTTAGAGATCATGCACACAACACTCTTCCATAGAAGTCATGGTCTTCCATAGGTGATGGTCTTCCCTCTCCCTGCACAGATCACAGAGCATGCCCACAACACTCTCCTATAGATGTCAATAGGTAATAATCCATGACAGTGGAAGGCACACCCTGTGACTGGCGGTCTCTCTCCTCCGTCCCCTGTCGGGCCGCTGGGAAATATAGTTTTAGTGCCACAGCCGCCCAGCAAATAAAAATGAAAAAAAAAGGTCCCGGTGATGTTCAGACCTCACTCCCTCCTTGTCCCTGCACACTGAACTCTATGCAGATCACAGAGCATGACCACAATATTTTATCAGTATACTTCAATAAGTGATGACACAGCTTACCTCTTCCTGAACATTGAACTCTACACAGGTTGAGGAGCATGCCCACAACACTGTTCTATAGCTGTCAATAGGTGATGACCATCGCTCACCTCTTCCTCTCTTCCTGCACATTGAACTCTTCACAGGCTACTGAGTATGCCTACAACACTCTTATATAGATGTCAATACATGATAATTACTGCTCACCTCCTCTCTCCCTGTACACTGACCTCGCCACAGGTTACAGAGCATGCCCACTACATTCTCCCATAGAAGTCAATAGTTGATGGCCACAGTTCCCTTCTGCCCTTGAACATTGTCCTCTGTACAAGTCATAGAGCATGCCCACTACACTCTCCCATATAAATCAATAAGTGATGGCCACAGCTCCTCTCCACCCCTGAACATTGTCCTCTGTAAAAGTCATAGAGCATGCCCACTACACTCTCCCATAGAAGGTAATAGGTTGTGACACTTCTCAACAGGGCCGGGACAAGGCATTTTGGTGCCCTAGGCAAGTACAGCCAATGGCGCCCCCCCTCACTCCCAAAAAAAAATGCACCCCCACACTAATTCCTCTCGTCCCTGCGCCAGGTCCTGTCACTTATTTTCTGCATATTCCACATAGATCCTGTCCATCTCTTCAGCAGTCACTGCACAATGACAAATTAGCTTTTTCAAATCCTCTCCCCTCCGTATGACAGTGTAATATATTACAAATAATCCACCGATACATGGAGCAAATCTACCGGACGAATGATTGTTACTAAAAACACTCCTACAAAACCAAGACCCAAAACTATTACTACTTAAGGCTCAAATAATCCTGCCAGACCCTGACCGAACGCGACCCCCACATGTGACTATCAGCTGTACACAGGCTCTGATTACATATACCACCACCATACAGTGACCAGATAGTGGTAGATACTAGTTGTATGTAGACTCTGCAGACATATAAGTGATTACACTGCAGTTACATTTAGTGACAGGAGACGCCTTTTCTGATCAGCGTCGTTCACTTTCCCTTTTCTTCTCCATCCGGATCACACCTTCATGCTGATTGCTCCCGGACAATACTCGTCCCTGCAGATTTGGACACAAATATCTTAGAATCCTAACATTTCCAGCAACTCCTTACTGATAGGTATATAAGTCCCCTCAGTTAGACAGGTATATATGTCCCCTCAGATAGGAAGCTATATAGGTCCCTGCAGTTAGACAGGTATATATGTCCCCTCAGATAGGAAGCTATATAGGTCCCTGCAGTTAGACAGGTATATACGTCCCCTCAATTAGGAAGCTATATAGGTCCCTGCAGTTAGACAGATATATATTTCCACTCAATTAGGCAGATATATAGGTCCCCATCAATTAGGCAGGTATATAGATATGCCCTCTCAGTCAGCAGGTATATATATATATATATTTCCTCAGTCAGGCAGGTATATAGATATTGTCCCCTTAGACAGGCAGTTATATAAATATAGGGTCACTCAGGCAGGTATATTGATATAAGGTCACTCTCAGGAAGGTATATAGATATAGGGGCACTCAGGCAGGTATATAGGGGCACTCTCAGGCAGGTATGTGGCTATAGTGGCACTCTCAGGCAGGTATATAGGGGCACTCTCAGGCAGGTATATAGCTAGGGGCACTCTCAGCAGGTATATAGGGGCACTCTCAGGCAGGTATATAGCTAGGGGCACTCTCAGCAGGTATATAGGGGCACTCTCAGGCAGGTATATAGCTAGGGGCACTCTCAGCAGGTATATAGGGGCACTCAGCAGGTATATAGGGGCTCAAGCAGGTATATAGGGGCACTCAGCAGGTATATAAGGGCACTCAGCAGGTATATGGGGGCTCAAGCAGGTATATGGGGGCTCAAGCAGGTATACAGGGGCACTCAGCAGGTATACAGGGGCACTCAGCAGGTATATAGGGGCTCAAGCAGGTATATAGGGGCTCAAGCAGGTATATAGGGGCACTCAGCAGGTATATAGGGGCTCAAGCAGGTATATAGGGGCACTCAGCAGGTATACAGGGGCACTCAGCAGGTATATAGGGGCACTCAGCAGGTATATAGGGGCACTCAGCAGGTATATAGGGGCTCAGGCAGGTATATACGGGCAATAACAACATTCATACTCACCTTACCTGCTTCCCGGCCGCGCGCTCCTCTTCAGTCCGACACGCGAGGAGAGGCCGCGTCGCGATTAGATCACTTCATTGCAACGCTGCCCAGCTGAGCCGCACGGGGCCGCGGCAGGTCCTCAGCGCTGTGAGGACCCGGCGGCCCCGCTGTGTCAGACCTGTGGCTCACCGGAGGATCCAGCCATCCTCCGGTGAGCCGGTCCGACACCGTCCGCGGGGCAGGGAGAGCTCGCTCTCTGCTCCGCAGAACCCCTCAAAGAGACCGCCGGTGCTTCAGGCCCATGGCAGCGGCCTGGAGCCCAGCGAGGTTTGGGGCCCTGCCTGCGCCCCTAAGTGAGAGGCAGAGGTAGGCGCCCTAGGCGATCACCTACCTCTGCCTACCCGTCGTCCCGGCCCTGCTTCTCAACACACTTCTTTGCCAGTGTTCATGTCTGTGCCCTGGTCCTTGACGCTTCCAGTACAGACATGAATATAATAGAGCATCCGCAGCCGGTTGTGAGATGATATCCAGGCTCTTTGTGTCTTTGCAGCTATGATTGTGTAGATTTACTCTCTGTACACATTGCTATTGATGGATTACTATAGCATTATCCTATGTCTTTCTGACCCCAGCAGTGACATGCATCTGCTTTTAATGCACTGAATTAGAGCAGGTAAAAAATCAGTAGTCAGTAAAATACAATCCCCGGGCGCTCCGCAGCAGATTCAGTCCTTTGTGCGGTTTATCTTTCTGTGAGCGCTATAGCTAAAGGCTTTGTGCTTTGCTGCTGGATAAGCAGATTGTGCTGTTTATCATATCAACAGAGAATAATGTATGATCTGCCATCTAGAGGATTCAAATGCAAATTACAGCTCCAATGGGGAGACGCTTTTTTTATTCATTGCAGGAATGTTGGTTTCTGCAAAATCCTGGCTCTGCTGCTCATGCTTAATGGAAGAGGATACAGATATTCTCATCATCTAAATTTTTTTCTTATGATTGAATAGCTTCTCTGATCACTAATATCACATTTAAATGGACACAACATGGCGCTATCTAGTGGCTACTGAAACCTAGAATAATACACGCACTATAAATATGTGTGAAATGCATTGCTGTCCCAGAATGGACACAACATGGCGCCATCTAGTGGCTACTGAAACCTAGAATAATACACGGGCAGCACCATAAATATGTGTGAAATGCATTGCTGTCCCAGAATGGACACAACATGGCGCCACCTAGTGCCTACTGAAAAGTAGAAAAATTCATGGGCAGTACCATAAATGTGTGAAATGTGTTGTTGTCCCAGAATGAACACAACATGGCGCCATCTAGTGGCTACTGTAACCTAGAATAATACAAAGGGCAGCACCATAAATATGTGCGAAATGCATTGCTGTCCCAGAATGGACACAACATGGCACCATCTAGTGGCTACCCATGCTATATTACTGTATATTATCCTATACTATATTCTGTATTACCCTATACTATACTATATTCTATATTACTATATATTACCCTATACTATATTCTATTTTAATATATATAGAAATTACTAAAAGTGGCTTTCCCCCAAAAGTGACACTGGATAGGAACTGGCACCAAAGGGTAAGTCAACCCCTAAAAACCAGTAAAATTCAACCTTAACCTAACATCAAATTGGGGGTAGATTAGCGTCAATGTTTTTTGTGATTTCTTCCAGAATTAGATTTGCACCGAGGTGAATAAAATAGCTGAAATCCAGGTTGATTTTCACATTGACCCGAATCCAACACGCACAACTATATATTAACCCTATACTATATTCTACACTATATTGCTATATATAACCCTATACTATACTATATTCTATATTACTATATATAACCTTATACTACACTATATTCTATATTACTATATATAACCTTATACTATACTATATTCTATATTACTATATATAACCCTATACTATATTCTATATTACTATATATAACCCTATACTATACTATATTCTATATTACTATATGCAATCTTATATTATACTATATTCTATATTACTATATATAACCCTATACTATACTATATTCTATATTACTATTTATAACCCTATACTATACTATAGTCTATATTACTATGATATATATAACCCTATACTATATTCAAATATTAACTAATAAAAACTTATACTATACTATTTTTCTATATTCACTATATATAATTTTACTTTACTATATTCATATTACTATAATATAACCCTTATAACTATACTATATTTATATTACTATATTAACCATTTATTTTTACTATATTTCTACAGGTATATTTACTATATATAATCTTATTACTATACTATATTCTATATTACTATTTAAAAAACCCTTATACTTACTATATTTTTACTTTATATTACTATTTTTAACCCTACACTATATTCTATATTACTTATTTAACCTTATACTATACTATATTCTATTTTTACTATAATAACCTTTTTTACTTTACTATATTCCTACAGTATTATTACTAATATAACCCTATATATACTCTTATTTCTTATATAAAACCTTTTTACTATTACTATATTCTATTTTACTATATATAACCTTATACTATACTATATTCTACAGTATATTACTATATATAACCCTATACTATACTCTATATTTCTATATATAACCTTATACTATACTTTATTCTATATTACTATATATAACCCTATACTATATTCTATATTACTATCTATAACCATATACTATACTATATTCTATATTACTTTATGACCCTATAGTATATGCTATTTTACTATATATGTACCCTATATTATATTATATGCTATATAACTATATGTTAACCCTATACTGTATTCTTCATTACTATGTTTAACCCTATTACTATATTTTATGCTATACTATTGGGTGGAGGGGGCGGGTTGGAAACAATGAAAGGTAATATTTTTGGAAAAAAATTAAGAGTTTATTTAGATAAGAGCTTAGGATAATGAATTGATCCATCTGCAGCTTTCTATGATCATGGATTGTTCAAGGCGAGTATCATTGATAGTATCTGCTGTCAGGGTTGTGCTAAGTTCTTTAGCGTTGCTTGAAAATTTCTTTCTATGTATGAAAGTATTTTTTTTCAAATGTATAGCCTTCATTTCCAGAACTTTGTGGGTGGGGGCTATGCTACTCATGGGCGGAGTCATGTGGATTTTTTTAAATTCATGGGTGGAGTTTAGGATTTTTTAAGCAGATTTTATAGGCTGAGTTCTCATGTGTGAGCCAAAGATTGCCCTTCAGCTTGAACATTGCATCTCTTCTTTTATGTGATTGTGTTTTGCTTTTTTATGCTGTCATATAATACAGATTCCAGGAATTACAATGTTTATCCCTAGATTTACAACCGTTCTACTGTGAAGAGACACTACAAACAAAATAAAGGTAATACATAGGTAAATGATGTACCGAGTATCTGCAGGGTTGCTATGACAATGTCATAACAAGATCCAAGGCGAAGATCTGAGAAATTGTTTAATGAAGTCTGAAATGTTTAATATATGAGCACTAAACGTAGAGCGTTATCTGACAAGAGGTTTCATCACAGCACGATGCCTGCGTCTAGGTCTCTGGGGGTTGTAGACAGTGGACTGGAAAGAATGGAAAATGGAAAGTCATGCAGAGGTCACCATTATGAGTGTGAGCTAATTGGAGAACAGTGGCATCAATACCCTCCCCAACTTCTCAGTACCTGGAAGCCGAATTTGGTCAGATAACCTGAATTATACTTGTTTACTTTCATTGCTTGGTTTTACCTTAGTTATAGAGTTGACTTCCATCCCTTTGTATAAACCTTTTGTTTAGCATTGACTTCCACCCCTTTTGAAAAAACCCTTTTTTAAAGCATTAAATTCCCATCCCTTGGTAAAACCCTTTAAAAAAATAGCATTGATTTCCACCCCTTGGTTTTTCCCCCTTTTGAAAAAGGGGTTTGATTTCCCAAAACCCCTTTGGTTTAAAAAATATTTAATAGGGTTGATTTCCCCTCCATTGGTAAAACCCTTTAAAGTTTAGCGTTGACTTCCTTCCATTGGAAATTAACCTTGTTGTTTTCCCATCCCTTGTTAAAAACCTTTTTTTGAACCCCCACCCATTGGCTTTTGGGATAAATTTCCCAAACCCTTGGTAAACCTTAGTTAAACTTTGCTTCCATCCCTTGGAAAACCTTTTTTTATAGCTTTGATTTCCCACCCTTTGGGTTAACCTTAGTTATAGATTGATTTCCAAATCCCTTGATAAAATTTTTGTTTTAGCATTGACTTCCTCCCTTGGGGTATAACCAAATTTTTAAAGCTTTGACTTCCACCCCTTTTGGTTTTAACCTTAGTTATGGGGTTTGTTTCCACCCCTTGGTAAAACCCCAAGTTATAGGGGTTGACTTCCATCCCTTGGTATAAACCTTTAGTTTAAAAGCATTGACTTCCAACCCCCTTGGGAAAAAACCTTAGATTTTGGGTTGATTTTCATCCCTTTTTAAAAACCTTTAGTTATAGATTTGACTTCCATCCCGGGAAAAACCTTAGTTTTTGATTGACTTCCATCCCTTGGTATAACCTTAGTTAAAAAGATTGATTCCACCCCTTTGGGTAAAAACCTTTTTTTAAAGCGTTGACTTCCATCCCTTGGTATAACCTTAGTTATAGCATTGACTTCCCCCTTTGTTTTAACCTTTAGTTATAGATTTTGACCCCAACCCTTTGGTTTAACCTTAGTTTAGCGTTGACCCCTTTCCCCTTGGTATAACCTTTTTTGACTTCCCAAATGCCTTGTTAAAACCCTTTTTTTGGGAACCCCACCCATTTGGTTTATGCGAGGTTCCATCCCTTGGTATAACCTTAGTTATAGCATTGACTTCCATCCCTTGGTATAACCTTAGTTATATTTTTTGATTTTCCAAACCCTTTGGTTTTAACCTTAGTTAAAAGCTTTGATTTCCCAAACCCTTGCAAAAAAAACCTTTTATTTATAGAATTGAATTTCATCCCTTGCTAAAACCCTTATTATAGCTTTTTGATTTCCCAACCCTTGGTAAAACCCCCTAGTTTTTAGGGTTGGGAATTCCACCCCTTTGGGTTTTAAACCCTGTTATGGGGTTTGACTTCCATCCCTTGGTATAAACCTAGTTATAGGGTTGACTTCCATCCATTGGTATAACCTTTTTTATAGTGTTTATTTCCCAAACCCTTTGGGTTTTCCCTTTTTTGACTTCCACCTTTTGGGTTATGCTTTATTCCCCCCTTGGTATAACCTTGTTGAATTCCATCCCTTGGTATAACTTTTTGAACCCCACCCTTTGGCTTTTAGGTTTGACTTCCACCCCTTTGGGTATAACCTTAGTTTTAAAATTAAATTTCCCCAATCCCTTTGGGAAAAACCCTTTAAGTTATAGATTTTTGACTTCCTCCCTTGGTATAACCTTTTTATAGGTTACTTCCATCCCTTGGTAAAAACCTTTTGTTTAGCTTAAACTTCCATCCCTTGGTATAACCTTAGTTATAGCATTGACTTCCATCCCTTGGTATAACCTTAGTTATAGCGTTGACTTCCATCCCTTGGTATAACCTTGTTGACTTCCATGCCTTTTTATAACCTTTTTGAACTCCACCCTTGGGGCTATAGCAGGGTTTTTCCACCCCTTTGGGTATAACCTTAGTTATAGAAATTGATTTCCCCTCCCTTTTTTAAAACCCTTTAAGTTATAGCATTGATTTCCACCCCTTTTGGTTTTAACCTTATTTTTTTGCTTTTGGATTCCACCCCTTCCCTAAAACCCTTTTATTTATAGCTTTGACTTCCACCCCTTTGCTAAAACCCTTAGTTATAGAAATTGACTTCCATCCCTTTTTTAAAAACCCAATTAAAGGGTTGACTTCCACCCCTTGGAAAAAAACCTAGTTAAGGGTTGACCCCCTTCCCTTGGAATAAACCTATTTTATGGGGTTGTTTTCCCTTTCCTTTGGGTATAACCTTAGTTATAGTGTTTTTTTTCCCTCCTTGGTAAAACCTTTTTTTAAATTCCCCCCATTGTTTAAGCTTTGGACCCCCCCTCCCCGGGGTAAAAACCTTTGGGGTTGTTAAAATCCCCCCCCTTTTTTTAACCTTTTTAAAATTCCCCCATTTGCTTTGCGTTTTTTTTTCCCTCCCTTGGAAAATTTTTGGGTTTAAAGTTCTTCCTTTGGAAAATTTAAATGATTTAAAGGGGGGGTTTCAACCAGGTGTGGGAAAATTGGGGGGGGGGGGGCCCAAAGGGTTTTGGGTCTTTGGGGGCCCCAAATATTTTCTTGAAAAGAAAACCCGGCCTTTTGGGGAAATTTAAACGGCCATTTTACCCTTTACGTGGGGCCAAAACAAGGAACAGGGGGGGGTTGTAAATAGCCAAGAAGTAAAACAAAAATTGACTTTAAAAAAATAAAGCGTTTTAAAAAAAAAGGGAAAAGTAGTCCAATAAAATATTTAAAAAAAAAATAAATATTTTTAAAAAATAATTTTTGTAAATTAAAAAAAAAATAAAAAAATTTAAAAATAAATATTTTAAAAAATAAATATTAATAAAAAACCCCCTAAATAAAATAAAAAAATTAAATTAAAACCCCCCAAATAAAATTTTAAACCCAAATAAAATTTATTTAAACCCACAATAAATATTAGGAATAAAAAAATTTTAATTTAAAAATAAATACCCCCCTTTAAAAAATAAAATTTAAACCCACTAAAAATTTTAAAAATAAAAAATTTCCCCCAAATAAATATTTTAAAAAAACAAACCCCCCCTTTAAACCCACAATAAATATTTTGTAAAAAAAAAAAATAATTTTTTAAAAATAAAATTTTTATAAAAAAAATACAAATTACCCTAAAAATAAACCCCCCCCTTTCCCCCCAAAATAAAAACCCCTAAACCCAACAACAATTTTCCCCCCAATTTTAAAATTTTAATTTCCCCCCAAAAAATATTTATTTTCCCCCAAATAAATTTTATTTAAAAATAAATATTTTCCACCCAAAAAAGCTTTCCCCCCCCCACCCCAAAACTTTTATCCCCCCCCCCCCCCTTTTTACACATCCCCCCCCCCAACCTTTACAACTCCCCCCCCCCCAAAACTTTACAACATCCCCCACCACCCCCCATACAAAAAACCCCCCCCCCCCAAATCCCAAATTCCCCCCCACCACATACAAATATCCCCCCCTCCCCCCCAAACAACAAAATTCCCCCCCTCCAACCCACTTTCAAAAACCCCCTTTCCACCCACATAAAAACATCCCTCCCACCCACATACAATATCCCCCCTCCACCCCAAATAAAAAAACCCCCCCTCCACCCACATACAATTCCCCCTCCCCCAAAATTACAACATCCCCCCCCCCCCCCACATACAAAATCCACCCCCCCTCACATCCCCAATATCCCCCTCAACCCAAATACAATATCCCCCCTCCACCCACATACAATATCCCCCCCCCCCCACCCACAAAACAATACCCCCCCCCCCCCCCAAATACAATATCCCCTCCCCCCAATCCCAAAATCCCCCCTCCCCCCAACTTTACAATACCCCCCTCCACCCACATACAATATCCCCCCTCCCCCCAAATACAACCTCCCCCTTTCCCCCCACATACAACATCCCCCTCCACCCACATACAACATCCCCCTCCACCCACAAACAAAAACCCCCCACCCCCATACAATATCCCCTCCACCCACATACAAAAACCCTCCCCCCACATACAATAATCCCCTCCCCCCACATAAATACCCCCCTCCACCCACATACAACATCCCCCTCCACCCACATACAACTTCCCCCCCCACCCACATCCACCTTCCCCCTCCCCCCCAATACAAACCCCCTCCACCCACATAAATTTTCCCCCTCCACCCACATACAATATCCCCACCCCACAACCCAAATACAATATCCCTCCCCCCCACATAAAAATATCCCCCTCCACCCACATACAATATCCCCCCCCAAACCCACTTTCCAAAATCCCCCTCCACCCACAACAATATCTCCCTCCACCCACATACAACACCCCCCTCCTCCCACATACAACACCCCCCTTTAAAACCCACAAAAACATCCCCCCCCACCCACTTTAAAATTTATCCCCCTCCACCCACATAAAATTACCCCCCTCCACCCACATTAAATATCGCCCCCCTCCCCCCCTTTAAAAAATTCCCCCCTCCCCCCAACAAACAACATCCCTCACCCCCCAACATACAACATCCCCCTCCACCCCATAAAAACATCCCCCCCACCCACATACAACATCCCCCGCCCCCCCCATACCAAAACAATATTCCCTCCACCCACATACAATAACCCCCTCCTTGTTTCCCTTTGGTTTCAAGCACCCCACCCCCCTTTCAAAAAAATAAACATCAGCAAGAAAGAAAGTGAAACTCCTATCCGGGTCAGGTTTTCCCCTCACTCTTACAATAAAAGGGCCCACATTTTAAAAACCCCCACTATATTTAATCCCGAAATAACCTAAAACACTGCTATATGGAACCACATAGAGGTCGGTTCCCAGCTAAGGTTTTAACCTAAAAACCCCCAGCCATTTAGAGACCACATAGAGGTCAGACCCCAAACTCATTATAAATACAACCCCCGCCATTTGGGAAACCACATAGATTCCAGATACCAGCCAGGAAATAACCTATAACCCCCCTTTTTAGGGGCCCACATGGGTCAATCCCACTAAGGATAACCTATAACCCCCGCCATTTTAGAGCCCAACATAGAGGTCGGGATCCCAGCTCGGGTTTATCCCCTTTCAACACCGCCATAAAGGGGAAAAATTGGGGCGGGGACCCAGCTCAGTTATAAATAAAAACACCCCCCAAAATAAAACCCACATAAGGCAGACACCGCTCATTTAAATAAACTACAACTTTTTTTTTTAATTCAAATGAACCACAAAGAGGTCAGCCCACTCAGAATAACCTAAAAAACCCCCAAATAAGACCACATAGTGTCAGACCCCAAAATCAGGTATAACCTAAAACCCCACCAAAATAGAGCCCCCCAATAGAGGAAAACCACCAGCTCAGGTAAAACCCTACAACAAAGCCAAAAATGAACCCCCTAGAGGTCAGACACCGCTCAATTATAACCTAAAAAACACCGAATATAGGCCCAAACATAGAGGTCAGACACCACCAGGTATAACCAACAACACCGCCTTTAATAGAAAACCACATAGTGGTCGACACCAGCTAGGAAACCCCCACAACCCGCCTATAAAAACCACTAAGGTCGGGACACCAGTTTCAGGTATAACCTAAAAAACCACTCCCCTTTATAGAAACCCACATATTTGGTCGACCCCGCCAGGTAAAATCCAACACCCGCCATAAAGGGGACCAAAATAAGGTCAGACAGCAGCTAGTAAAAACCTACAACACTGCCATTAGGGGGACCAAAAGAGGTCAGACCCCAAAGCTCGGGGTATAACCTAAAACACCCCTTTTAGAGACCAAATAGGGGAAAAACCCCCACTCAGGTTTTAAAACAACACCGCCAATAGAGCCCACAAAGGGGGTTAGACACCACTCGGGTAAAACCTACAACACCTCCATATAAGACCACATAGGGGCAGACACCAGCCCCGGGTTTAAAACCCACAAAAAACCCCTTTATACAGCCCAACTTAGATTTTCAAAACACCAGTCAGGTAAAACCCCTAAAAACACCGCCAAATAGGGGGCCCAAACAAATTTGGTCAAAAAACCAGCTCAGAACATTACAGTAAATTTCAGCACTGATCCAATAAAGAAGAAAAAAATTAACCCCCTGAAATAAGGGGACTCCCCGGGAAGACGAAAAATCTGAGGATTTCGTTCTTTTCTTTTTGTTTCTTTTCTTTTTCCCTTCTCTTCTCCATCCGTTCCACACCGCCATGAG
The DNA here is from genome assembly GCA_025379985.1 of Phyllomedusa bahiana. Classification (NCBI taxonomy): domain Eukaryota; kingdom Metazoa; phylum Chordata; class Amphibia; order Anura; family Hylidae; genus Phyllomedusa; species Phyllomedusa bahiana. Next base: position 6,844 of record JAODAL010051807.1, on the reverse strand, counting down.
GGCCTTGCCCCAGCCACCACCTTTCCCGGGGCAAAAATTACACCCCAAATTCTTAGAATCCTAAATTTCCCCCCGCATTTTCTTTACTTTTTCCCCAAACCCTTTTGAACAAATTTCCCCCCCCAGGGGTTAAACCCCCCGGTCCCCCCAAACCCCCCCCCAAATTAACCCTTAAGGTCTATCCCCCCTAAGGGGTATGAGGTGGGGGAAAGGGACTAACCCCCCTGGAATAATGCAGGAGTATACGGGCGGGTTAGGGCCTCCCTTTGGGGTAAAATTCGGGCCAGTTGGGCCCCTTTAGGTATTTAATACAGGCAGTTAGGGCCCCCTTTAGGTAGTATACGGGCATTTAGGGCCCCCTTTGGGTTTGTCCCCCAGGCATTTTTGGCCCTTTTTTGGTAGTATACAGGCAGTTGGGGGTCTCCTTTGGGGTAGTAAAACAGGCAGTTTGGGCCTCCTTTGGGAAGTATACAGGATTGGGGGTCTCTTTTAGGGAGTATACAGGTAGTTGGGGCCCCCTTTTAGCAGTGTGCATTAATTTCACCCCCCCCCCTTTAAGTTTATTGTGCAGGAAGTCGGGCCCCCCTTTTTAAAAGCTAGTGTGTAAAAAAGCCCGGGCCCCCCTTTTAAGCAAGCCAGGGCCCCCTTTAGTAGTGGGGCCCCCCTTTTGCAATTTCAGGGCCCCCTTTAGGTTTTGGGGGCCCCCCCTTTATTACCCGGGGCCCCCCCTTAATTTAGTCGGGGCCCCCCTTTTAAGCAATTGTAGGTAGTCGGGCCCCCTTTCTTTAGTTTAGCCGGGGCCCCCTTTTTTAGTAGTCGGGGGCCCCCCTTTACCCTAGTAAGGGGCCCCCCCTTTGTTTGTCAGGGCCCCCTTTTAAGGAAATCGGGGCCCCCCTTTTAAAATGTACCCAAAGGGCCCCCCAATTTTTTTACCCGGGCCCCCCCTTAAGTAGTCGGGGCCCCCCCTTTAAAGTAGTCAGGGCCCCCCTTTTTTTAGAGCCAGGGCCCCCCTTTTTTACCCAGGGCCCCAATAGAAGCCAGGGCCCCCAATATTTAAGCCGGGGCCCCCGTATTTAGTAGTCCGGGCCCCCCCCGTAGTAGTCCCCGGGGTTCCCCCCTTAGAAGTCCCCAAAAGGGGGCCCCCCCTTTAGTAGTAGCCGGGGGCCCCCCTTAGTAGCGCCGGGGCCCCCCCTTTTATAGTCGCCGGGGCCCCCGTTTTGTAGTACCCAGGGCCCCCCTTATAGTCGCCGGGGCCCCCCTTAGTATCCCCCGGGCCCCCCTTAGTATAGCCAGGGCCCCCTTAGATATTTTAAAAAAAAAAAACAAAAAAAAAAAAAACAAAAACCCCCCCATTTACCTGGTCCCGGCTGGGGGCCCCCCTGGGTTTCCGAGCAAACCCCCGGGTTTCCTTTACCCCCGCCCTGCATAGGGGCGGTGAAGTTACGTCACCCGCCCCCTTCGTCACAGTAGGGGCGGGGCCCTGGCAGGCTGAAGGTCAAAACATTTCGGCCTGCCGGGGAAATCACGGAAATGCATCGCTAGTGGCCCCCGTTTTTCCCGTGACCCCCGCGCACCCCCCGGGAGCCCGGGGACAAAGTCCCCAGTACCCCCCCGGTCTCGGGGCACTGGGGAAAGCAGGTCCCGGCGTCCAGTGACCGGTTTCCCGGGGGAGGGGCCCCGGGGAGCGCGGCACTGCCGGGGGGGCCCGCGGGTGGCTGGGGGGGGGGGGGGCCCCAACGGGGGTTTCCCCCTTTCCCCCGGGCGGCCCGTGGGAGCCGGGGTACAATTTATTATTGTTTCCCATAAATTTGGGTTAAAAACCTTGGCTATACTGCAGCTTTCCACCCCTTTTGGGTTTTATAAATTTGGAAAAAAGCGTTTGGATTTTCCATCTTTTGGAAAAAAACCTTCCATCCCTTTTTATAAAACGGGTTGACTTCCATCCATTGGAATAATTTTGGGGTTGTTTTCCCCCCCCTTTGTAAAACCTTAGCCCCAGCGCCAGCCCTTCCCACCCCTTTGGGGTATAACCTTGGTAAAAGCGGGCTTTCAAATCCCTTGGAAATAACCTTTGTTGATTTAAATCCCTTGGGAAAACCTTTGGTTGACCCCCCACCCCTTTGGAAAAACCGGGTTTGACTTCCTCCCTTGGTAAAAAAAAAAAAACCCCATTTTGGGACCCCCCATCCCTTGGTATATAATTTTTGATTTCCCCCATCCCTTAGAATAACCTTTTTGATTTTTTCCACCCCCTTTGGTAAAACCATTTTGATTTCCCATTCCTTGTATAACCTTTTTGGATTTCCCTTTCCCTTTGGGAAAACCCTTGGGTTTTGATTTCCCCTTTCCCTTTGGTAAAAACCCTTTGTTGACTCCCCCCCTTGGAAAAACCATGTTGATTTTCCCATCCCTTGGTATAATCTTGTTGACTCCCTTTCCTTTGGGTATAACCTTTTTTGGGCTCCCACCCCTTTGGGTTATAACCTTTTTGACTTCCAAACCCTTGGTTAAGAAAGTTGCCCTTCCACCCTTTTGGGTAAACCCTTGCTGATTTCCCTCCGGGTTTAGTAAAACCTTTTATCAAAACATTTACTTCCATCTCTTGGTATAACCATGTTGACTTCCTTTCCCTTTGGAAAACCTTGTTGATTTTCCTTCCTTGGAAAACCCTTTGGGTTGCTTCCATTTTGGGTAAACCTTTTGACTCCCACCCCTTTGGGTTTTTAAACCATTTTGGGACCCCCCATCCCTTGGTTTTAATCTTGTTGACCCCCACCCCTTTTGGTAAAACCCTTGTTAAATTAAAACCCCTTTTTTAAAAGAAAGTTGCTTCCATCCTTTTTTATACCCCTTGCTGATTTCCCTTTCCGGTTGTATAACCTTGATAAAAGGGCTTTACTTCCATCCCTTGGTATAACCTTGTTGACTTCCATCCCTTGACTCCATGTCTGCTGATTCCAATCTAGCATTCTCATATATAGTGAAACTTCTGGTAATGTTCCCACTATGTCATCAGTCTATCAATATCCTAGCAGTCATCACTGACCACCAAAGACCAAACTTTCTTTCTGGGACTTCTCAGAGGCCAACCCCTTTAACAACTACAGAATAAATAGTTTTAAAAGGGTTTTCCAAGATTTTTTTTTTTAAAAAAAACCTCCCACTGTGCTAAAACAGAAAATTAAAATAAACCTCTCCCAGCAGCCCTGACCTTCTGCCTGAGACTCAATGGCACATAACCCTGTCTCCTCTGACCTTCAGCCTGTGATCTAATGACCCAATAACTCCACCTGCCCTGACTTTCTACCTGTGACTCAATAACAAGATCTCCGCCTGCCCTGACCTTCTGCCTGTGATTTGATGACACAAGAACTCCACCTGTCATGACCTTCTGCCTGTGACTCAATAACAGAAGAGTTCCACCTGCCCTGACCTTTGGCCTGTGACTAGATGACATAAGAACTCCACCTGCCCTGACCTTCTGCCTGTGGTTCGATGACATAAGAACTCCACCTGCCCTGACCTTCTGCCTGTGGTTCGATGACATGAGAACTCCATTTGCCCTGACCTTCTGCTTGTGACTAGATGTCACAAGAACTCCACCTGCCCTGACCTTCTGCCTGTGACTCAATAACAGAAGAGTTCCACCTGCCCTGACCTTTTGCCTGTGACTAGATAACATAAGAACTCCACTCCCCTGCCCTTTTGGGGCCTGTACTAGATGACAAAAAGAACTCCACCTCCCCTACCTTCTGCCTTGGTTCGAGACAAAAGAACTCCCCTTCCCGACCTTCTCCCTGTGTTCATGACATAAAACCCTTTCCCTGACCTTGCTTGTACAAAACACAAGAACCCACCTCCCCCGACCTTCTGCCTTAACCCATTGAGAGTACTCCCCCCTTTCCCTGACCTTCCCCGTAACTCCTTTGAGATACCCCCCTCCCTACCCTTTTTCCTGTAACTCCATTGAGAGTACTACACCCGCCCTGACCCTGCTTGCGACTCCACCACATCTTCTGTTTTCTCCTCCCCTTTCCACTCCTGCCCATCACCACACCGGGGCGCCCATCCGGGGGCAGATCCTTTTTCCTGCATAAAAATCAGATCCCTGAAAATAAGGGGTTAAATGGTTAAGACTAGAGGTCTACGACACAGACACAGATGGGAGAACACTTGTGAAATCCACATTGGCGCCTATGGATTTACATACAAATTAACCCCAATTAATGCTCCTACTTCCCACCCAGGTTACCTGACGCAGTTATGTGGATCCCACATCCAGAAGTGATAAGACACCTCTCTAAATTCCTTAATTATTCAAAATCTTTATTGGAAAAATACCATAAGTATAACTACTCCATATTTTTCCCCCATAGAAGGTGAATGATTTCATATACTGTATTATGGAAAAAGACCCATGATTTTCCCCATAGAAGTTTTGCGTGGTGAACACTGTATTGAAGCTTTCTGACACTAGACCCCCGTCCCTCCTGGGCTACTGAACACCTGAACTAGCTGCACAGAAATCAAAGGGGTTGTCTCACTACAGATTCATCTCCCTCAGTCCTTTTTTTGGTTTCCTTTGAATTTCCGGGGCGTGTTTACTGGCTTCTACTAGGCTGCAGTAGAACCGGGTCTGTACAAGCAACCAGCACTGCATCCTATCAGAGAGAAAAACAGGTCTGTATAAGGGGGCCTAGACTGACGCACCCAACAAGGGGGGAATCTAGGAATAGGTGGGACACTTTTTAAGGGACACTTTTGCAAAGTGACTTGTTTTTGCAAGATTTTTAACCCAAAAAAGCAACCCTTGTATGAAAACAAACCCCTTTAACCCCTCAAAGCCCCATCACCCCCAGAACCATCAGGGATTAACCCCCCACGCCCAAAATCACCAGTGATGCGCCTTTAACCTGACCAAATAATAGGGCCCTTTTATTTTCCATCTTCCAAGAGCCATCACATAGGAGGGACTTTTTTTTTGTGGACAATTGTGCTTTCATTGGTCCCAAAAAACAACTATAGAATATATTTTGGGAAACCAAAAAGAATCTAATGACTGAAAGGGGAAAAAAAAACTACTAGCGCCCTGTTTCAGGGTTGTTGGTGGGGGGGGGGGGACGGGTTGCCCCTTCGGTAAAAAAGACATGTTATCTTACTCTACGGTCGGGAGATTTCCGGGGATACCAAATTTTAGTAGGGTTAAATTATACTTTAACCGGAAAAGAAATCCAAACTTTTTTTTATTTGAAAAAATTTTCGCTGCGGGCCTTTTTAAAATTTTTGTATTCCCACCCTGAGCAGGGGGAGCGTTTTTTTTGGGGACGATGGGCCTTTTTATTTGGAAAAAAGTTTGGGACAGATGCAACTTTTTGATCACCTTTATTCTCATTTCTGCAGCGTATAGGATGAGCGATGTTACATCTAAAGGGGTTTTCTCATTTCAAAGATCGAGGAGGGGGCTAAAAATCTAATTGTAGGTCCATGGGTTTCCATAGCAAAGTGCATGGTTTAAGAAACGGGGCTTTGTTTTAAAGGTTTGGAAACAAAATAGAGCTCCGGTCAGGCCACCCCCGGTCCCCCCCCTTGTCTATTCGGGGGAAACCACGTCAACGGAGAAGCAGGAGAGAGCTTTGGCGGGGGTGTCATGAGGGGCGTGCACGGGGGAGAGAGATACGTAAGGCGGGGTTTGCTGTTTCACTGACAGCAATCATGTAGTTTTGACTATGGGCGGGGGGTTTTTTTTCTTTTAATGACAGCAAAAAGTGGAGTTTCACGTATGCTTGGGGGGTTTTTCCTTTTACTGACAGCAATCAGGGGTAGTTTCGAAGTATCATCGAGGTTTGCCCCTTTTTACTGACAGCAATAGTTGTAGTTGCACATATGCGGCAGGGGTTTTCTCTTTCAGTAACAGCAATCAGGTATTTTTGACGTAGCATCGGGGTTTGCTTTTCACTGACAGCAATCGGGGGTTTTCGACATAGCGTGCGGGGTTTTTCTCTTTTTTCCCGACAGCAATCAGTGGTAGTTGCGACATATTTTCGGGGTTTGCCTTTTTTACTGGGCAGCAATCAGTTGAGTTTCGACATATGCGTGCAGGTTTCTCTTTCAGAACGAAACATGGTAGTTTTTGACGTAGCATGCAGGTTTGCTCTTTTTTTACTGCAGCAATCAGTTGTGTTCACATATGCGGGGTTTGCTCTTTCACTGACACAATCAGTGGTAGTTTGCCATATGTGTGCGGGGTTTTTCCTTTTACTGACAAAACAATCATTGGTAGTTTTTGACTTTTTGCGTCGGGATTTTCTCTTTTTCAAATGACAGCAATCAGTGGTATTTTTTACGTAACTGCAGGGGGTTGCTCTTTTCACGACACATCAAGGGCCTGTCCCAAGAAGAAATCTTGGCACCCATAAACAATAAACATATGGTTTGGTTTTTTGCAAGTCGTAGAGGTCAAGGTGAATAAATGCAGGATATACACTTGTTTGAGAAAAGAAAGAGAGAAAAAAAAAAATCACCCATCTTTCCCCAAACCCGAAAGTCAAATCCCCCTTCTATTACAAAGTATTAAGAGAGCGGAAATTTAAATCACACTATGGGGTTATACTTTCTTTTCACTTCCAATGATTCCCCAACAGCTGAGATTCTCTTTCCCCCTTCCTTTCTCACACAGAAAGAAACCTCACGTCCATTTGGGGCATGTCTGCAGCGAGGAAGATACTCCCTGCGAACAGAAACAAGCCCCTCCATTTCACAAGCTCTGCTTAGCAACCAGTATAAAAAGGGTGCCAAATGCGGGGAAAAAGAATACCCCTTTAATATATCGGGGAAGATATTTTTC
>JAODAL010051806.1:0-26441 GCA_025379985.1 Phyllomedusa bahiana | reverse complement strand
ATAAAAAAAATTTGGGGGGGGGAAAAGGTTATGGATGGAGAATACTGAAAGAGGTATCAGGAGATTAGGGAAGAAAATAATGGGGGGGTTTACGGATGGAGATTACAGAAGAGGTATCGGGAGATTAGGGTAGAATGTATGGGGGGCAGGTTTGGATGGAGATTACATGAGGGGGGATCAAAATTAGGGTAGAGATGTAGGGGGGAAGGTTAGGGGAGATGTTGGGGGGATATCAGGAATTAGGGTAGAGATGTAGGGGGGTTATAGAGGAGATTACATGAGGGAGGTATCAGGAGATTAGGGGAGAGATGTAGGGGGGACGGGTTATGGATGGAGATTTAATGAGGGGGAAAGGGAGATCGGGGTAGAGATGTAGGGGGGCAGGTTATGGATGGGATTACATGGGAGGTCCCCGGAGTTTAAAGGGCACCGATGTATGGGGGGGCGGTTATGGTGGAGTTTACATGAGGGGGGGATCAGGGATTAGGGTAAGATGTATGGGGGGGGAGGTTATGTAAGGAGATTACATAGGGAGGTACAGGAGAATGGGGGGAGGAGTATGGGGGGAAACGGTTAGGATAAGTGCTAGGAGGTTACGGGGAGCGATGTTGGGGGGTTTTTGGATGGGTTACATAGGGGAATAAGGAGTTTGGGGGCAGGGTATGGGGGACGGTTTTATTTGTAACGGTGCGGCGCTGCCCGACGTATTCGGGGCCCCACCGCCCACCGGGTGTGGACCTCTGTGACACCGCAGGCGAGGGGTAGCGGGGGACCACGCCGGGGAGGGGAGTCAAAGGGCCCCTGGTCTTCCCCAGACCCCCCCGCAAAGGGGGTGGACTTGGCTGGGGGCCCCCCCTTCACTACCCCTATGGCAACCGCGGTGACAGGGGGTACAGGACGGGGAAACGGGGAAAACATAAGCAGGGCGAGAACCACTCGGGAAAACACACCCGGATACGGAGGGATCAACGTACACATGGCCCACGGAAGGCAGGAACGGAGGGGAAACAGGGGTAAGCCCAGGAACACGGCGGGATACTCGGGAACGGAGAGCACACCAGGACAGAACACAGCAGAATACAGCAGACAACGGAGCAACAGACGAGGCCAGGACCAGAGGGAAGCAGCAACTGACCACAACTCGGGGGTTAAAGTCCCCAAAACGGAGACCAAGAGCTGGCAGGGCCAAGTGAAGACAGAAAGAATTTCAATGAACTGACCCAAGTAAGAAAAGAACTTCCTCTTATACCCAGAGGCGGGGGGGAAAAGGGGAAAGGGTGCCAAACGGAAATTAAAAAGGGCAGGATGCTGCCGCGAGCACGCCTTTAAGGGCAAAGTGCACGACAGGACCCAGGAAGCAACAAGACTGGACAGGAAAGGAAAGTACATACAGAACCAGGCTGCGGGGCCCCCCGCACGGGGGCCCCCCAGCAGAGAAGGGCGGCACGGACAGGCCGACGTCCAAGGCGGGGACCGCGGCATAACCGTGACAGTACCCCCCCCCAAAAAGCCCCCCCTCCCCCTCCAATCACAGAAGGCTTTCCCACATGGCCGGGGGCCCGCAACTTCTACGGGGGCAACCCCAAAACCAAGTACAGGCTTAAAAAAGTATAGGAAAAAAATGAAACGGGGGTGCATGGGAGGGAAAAAGGGGACTAGGGAAAAATTGGGAGGGGAACCCCGGGGGGGATAAGCCAAGGGGGGGCTCAGAAAGGGTCAGGCGGGACCCCTAAGCCACGGGATCAGAAGGCTCGGCGGGGCCGTAAGCCACGGGGACTCAGAAGGGTAGGGCGGGACCGTAAACCACGGGGGGCTCAGAAGGCCAGGGCGGACCTAAGCCAGGGGGCTCAGAAAGGGCCCGGGCGGGGCCGTAAACCCGGGGACTCAAAGGCTAGGGGGGGACCAAGCCACGGACTCGAAAGGGCCGGCGGACCATGAGCTAGGGCCCAAAGTAAGCTCGGGGTGGCCATGACTGGCCAAACGTAAGCTCTGGGGTGCCAGGCTAGGCCAAACGTAAGCCTGGGCTGGGCCATGAGCTAGGCCAAACTAAGCCTGGGCTGGGCCAGACTAGGCCAAAGTAAACTCTGGGGGGACCCTGGCTAGGCCAAACGTAACTCGGGCTGGACCATGAGCTAGGCCAAACGTAAACTTGGGCTGGACCTGACAGGCCACGGGGCGCACCTAGAGAGGGCGGGTCCCCCCCCGGGATCCTGGGCAGTTCATACTGTAACGGTGCGGCGGCAACGATGCGGGGCACCGACCCCGACATCCCGGGTGTGGTCCCCTGTGATCACCGCAGGCGGGTGGTAGTGGAGGACCCCCAGGGATGGTTCTAAGGGCCCCTGGCTTCGCCCGAGCCCCCGCAAAGCGGGATGGACTTGGCTGCGGGACCCCCAGGGGCACTACCCCCGACGTGTCCCCGGTGACAGCCGGGTACAGGACAGGAACACAAGAAATAAGCAGGGGAGGGAGAACGCACCAGGGCACACAGGATACGGGGGGATCAACGACCAGGCCCACAGGATACGGCAGGAATGGAGGGAAAAAAGGAGGGAAGACCAGGAACACCAGGATACATCGGGAACAGGAGAGCACATCCCGACAGGAAAAACCAAATACAGGGAAAAACCCAGACAACAGACAGATGGCCCGGGGCTCAGTGGGGAAACAGCAACTGGGCCAGCAACCAGGGGTTAAAATCTCCAACGGGAACCAGAGATCTGCAGGAGCTCAAGAAAGGGAAAACACAAGAGACTGCAAAAGAAACTGACCCAATAGAGAAAAAACTCCTCTTTGCCCAAAGGGCAGGGGTGAAGAGGGAAAGGGGCACAGAACAGGAAAATATAAAAAAGGAGGATGTGCCGCGAGCACCCTTAGGAGGCAAAGTGCACAGACAGGACCCAGGAGCAACAAAGGGCAGGGAAAGGAAGACATACAGAACACAGGGGCTGGGACCCCCGCCAGGGAGCCCCAGCAAAAACAGGGCAGGCACGGACAGGCCGACGGTCCAAGGCAGGGACCGCGGCATGAACCGTGACATTATGGATGGAGATTACATGAGGGAGGTATCAGGAGATTGGGGAAGAGATGTATGGGGGGAGGTTATGGATGGAGATTACATGAGGGAGGTATCAGGAGATTAGGGCACAGATTTATGGGGGGGGTTATGGATGGAGATTACATGAGGGAGGTTATCAGGAGATTAGGGCAGAGATTATGGGGGGAGGAGGTTTTTGGATGGAGATTACATGAGGGAGGTATCAGGAGATTAGGGTAGAGATGTAGGGGGGGGGAGTTATGGATGGAGATTACATGAGGGGAGGTATGAGGAGATTAGGGTAGAGATGTATGGGGGAGGTTATGGATGAAGATTACATGAGGAGGTATCAGGAGATTGGGGCAGAAATGTATCAAGGGGAGGGCAGTGGGGGGGGGGGGGGGGGCAGGTTATGAGGAGCCTTATATGTCGGTGTGGGCTTTGAATTCTCGGGGCATCTCCAGTGAAGGGATTGAGAGAGGTGGAGCAGCCAGGCAGCGGAGGATGGAGTGAAGAGGAGGAGAGGACTAGCCGGGAGGAGCAGAGAAGAGGCTGCAGTAATCCAGGCGGGAGATGAGGAGGGAACATGTAATGTGTGGAGTCTTACCTTTTATACCTACAGGGAGGGTTGTACAGGGGGTAAAGGACCTGTGGTGACATCACACTGGTCACATGATAGGAATGTCCAATAGATTCCTGACTCCTCCCCTCCTGATCACATGACAGTGACATCATGAAAGGTCCTGTAGTGGAGGGAACACATCTGCCGTCCACCTCATAACATCGCTGCCTGTGATTGGACCTTTGTATCCAGGGGAGTCGTTGGCAGCGGAGGAAGGTTCTAGTCTGTCCTGACAGAGCGAGGGGCTGCGCTTGGGAGTAAAGTGAGTTCTGTCTTAACTGTGGGGCTTAAAGGGGTAGTTCCATTTTGGGAAATTCTCTTCGCCAGGCTTCCATTGCTAGGTGCGCTCCAGCCCAGTATAAGAATGAGGAGAGTGGCTCTAGCACTGTTCTCTTCATTCTCTTCTATAGGAGCTTTGAGTACAGCTGAGTGTGTGCGCTTTTGTAAAGTGGGTTCTGCCTTACGTGTGGGGATAAGATTGAGGGGGATTCGGGGAGAATATTGTATGAGGTCTCCTGCTTCTATCTGGTGTCTGTGACTCCTCTCCTCATGTGCTCCATGACTGACAATGCCGCCCACACCGTACAATATACCATCCTGGACACCGGTGAGGGGGCAGAGTGCGGGCCAGATTGTGCACTGCGGGGGGTAGGGATCCTGGATGGAGAGAGCACACTGAGAACCTTGCCAACTTGGAGGAGAGTCTGGGCTCACTGAGCAGCACGGGGGGGGGAGTAAAATGGGGGAAAGGGGGCGCGCATGGGGGAGGGACAGGAGGCAGCGAGGGGGGGGACAGTCAGAAAGAGGGAGAGTGTCAGGAGGAGGGCAGCATGGGGGAAGGGGGGAGGGGAGGGGCAGGAAAAATGGGGGGACAGTCAAAGAGGGGAGAGTGAGGGAGGGGGGAGATGGAGGGACAGGAGGCAGCGAGTGGGGACAGTCAAAAGGGGGAAGTGTGGGGAGGGGGGGCAGCAGGGAGGGGCGGGGAGGAGGAGCTGGGGACGTCAAAAAACAGGGGAGAGTGTAAAGGGAGGTGGTCCTGTCACAGCCCCAAAAATGGGTTTGGGAGATAGGGGGAGTCAGGAAAAAGGCTGCGCAGCAGACATTCCCCTGTCTGCCCCCAGTAAGGTTTGAAAAGGGGCGTTTGGGAGGCGGGGGGGGACTCCATTATTAGGGAAAAAACAGGGCAACTGTACACAGACGGGACGTCAAGCAGTATGTTGTTTTCTGGGGGCCCGACATATCGCGGATCGGGCTGACAGATTACTAGTGGGACTGGTGAGAATCCAGCTGTTATGATGCACATTTGATCCAATGACAAAGTTACAGGTAAGCAGAGTGTCCTTAAAAAAAATTTCAGGGACTTGTGCCAAAATCTCAAGACAAGGACCTCCAAGGTAATATTTTTGGAAACAACCTGTACCACAGGCCACACCAGAGAGACCGTGGGAGATCAAGAAGGTCAAGAAGGGGCTCAAAGATTGGTGAAGGAAAGATGGGTTTGGGTACTTGGAGATCTGGGCTACCATCTCTTGGCTACAGACTATGCTATGGACAGGCTACAGCTAAATATGGAGGGGGCAGCTGTATTGGGGACAAAATGGCCAGGAGGTTGGTGGAATATTTAAACTAGGGTCTGGGGAGGTGTAAATACACATATAGCGTGCAAGATAGTGAAGATCGAGAGTTAGTAATTAGTGGAGGGACAGGGTTAAAATAATGAAAACCAAGAAGACTCTAAATTGCAGACGACCAATGCCAGGAGTCTGACCAACAAAATAAATGAACTGCATTTTTTAATGTACAAATAAAAATTATGATATAGCGGGGATAACTGAGATACTATTGACACAGCAGGATGATCCCTATAGACACGGTTGGAATTGCCCTAAAGAAATGTCTGGGTGAAAGCTATGACTGGGCAGTTTACTTAATGAGTTATTGCTTATGTAGAAAACATCATAAAAATCAGAATGATGAGGGCTATGTCTTTATATAAAATCCTGTCTGAAGCCAACACTGCGGGAAGATATAGATACAGGAAACGAACATGAGCAATCACTATGGGTAGATCTACATTGGGGTAGTAACAATAATGAAATTCTATTAGGGGTCATCTATAGGCAATCAAATATAACAGAACCCATAGAAAATGTACTCCTCAAAAAAAATAGATGAGGCGGCTAATCGCAATGAGGTTGTTGTTATGGCATAGTGGGGATAACTGAGACCTGGCCAGATGATACCTATAGACATTATAATCTCATTAACCTGACAGGATAACAGAGGTGCAGAAGCCAACTAAAGGGAAGGAGGCACCACTGAGAAAATATTATTCCATAGACCTGACAGGATAACAGAATTACAGGAGCCAACTTGAGGGAAGGCCTTTTTGAACTTAATTTTGACTAACAGACTTGACCGAGTAAGAAAGTTTCAGGTTGGGGGCATCATAGAAATATTGACCACAATCTAATACATTTCCATTTATCCTTCAATAGAGTATTTTGTTGAGGAGCCATAAAAACATTGAATTTCAGTAAGGAGAATTGTTATTTGCTTAGAGAGGCTCTTAAAAGCATTGACTGGGACAAGGTCTTCAGAAAAAAAGAACAGATAATAAATGGGAGATTTTTAGAAGCATATGTCAAATAATGATAAAGACAGCAAAGATAGAAACAGAAATACGGATTACAAAAGAGGAGAACTAAACCCAAAATATTCTCTAACTTTTGAAATGGTAAAAAGAGTAAAAGTTAGAATTTTGGCCCTTTGAGAAGTAGTGAGGGAGGTGTTGTAGAGGGCAATGAGAAGAAAGCAAATCTATTAAAACAATTAGATCTCCTCCGTGTTTACTGAGAAAAATGACCTTCTGTTGATGAGCAGAGGGATGAGGTAAACTCCACCTTAAATGTTTGTTGTATAACCCAGGAAGAAGTGCAGCTCCGTCTTAAGGAGATTAAAATAGACAAATCCCCAGATCCTGATGGTTTACACCCCTGTGTCCTAAGGGAGTTATGTCTTGTGATAGACAAGCCCCTATTCTTAATAGTTATGGACTGTATAGTAACAGGGTATGTCCCAAAGAATTGGCGCATAGTGAATGTGGTGTCAATATTCAAAATGTGACCTGAAACTACAGGCCGGTGAGTTTAATCTCTTTTGTGGGTAAAATGTTTGAAGGTTTCCTAAGAGACACTATCCTGGAGTATCTCAATGAAAATAAATGTATAACGCTGTTCCAGCATGGGTTTATGAAGGATCGCTCCTGTCAGACTAATCTCATCAGCTTCTATGAGGAGGTCAGTTCTAGACTGGATTGGGGTGAGTCATGATATCAGGATTCTTCTAAAGCCTCTGATACTGTGCCACATAAAAGGTTGGGAAGTAAAATGAGAATGCTTGGACTGGGGGAAAATGTGTGCAAGTGGGTAAGTAACTGGCTCAGTGACAGAAAACAAAGGGTGACGATTAATGGTACATACTCGGAGTGAATCCCTATTACTTGTGGGGACCACAAAGGTCAGTATTGGATATATCTGTTACTAGTTGGGACCACAGGGGTCAGTATTGTCCTTATTCTTTTTAATGTATTTATTAGTGACCTTACAGAAGGATTGCACAGTAGAATATCAATCTTTGCAGATGATACTTAACTCTGTAAAGTAATTATCACAATAGAAGATAATGTTTTATTACAAAGGGATCTGGATAAGTTGGAGGCCGGGGCAGAGAAACAGCAGATGAGGTTTAAAACAGATAAATACGAGGTTATGCACATGGGAAGGAGAAATCCATTCCATGTTTACTTGTCACACGGGAAAAACTCTGGTTAAAGGTGACTGAAGAAGGACTTGGGAATTTTGTTGGAGAGTAACCAAATCACTGGTGAGACCACATGTGAAATGCATGCAGTTTTGAGGACCAGGAAATACATTGTAGAACATAAACAGGTTCATAGGCTCCTCTCCCTGCTGCAAGGAAGTGCAGTATCCACTAGAGTTGCCATATCTGAGACTGATGCCCCAGCATTATCACGGACGCTGTGCTCTAGAGCCCCGGAAGTCAGGTCCTTCATCACCCTGCCTTAGCGTCTGATACCTCTGGACTCCTATATCCAGTACTAAAAAAGAAAAAGCAAGTGGCTCACCTGTTATGGGCTAAGTTCACTATGGATAAGGGATCCGCTATTTTGTAATGATTTCCGGGGTTTTCCCCCGGCCCCAAACGGTAAACTTTTACAGCACAATTCGAAGACCCCGGTGCGTTCGTAGTCGGGTTACCCGTAATGACTTCTCCCCCCGTTGATCATAAAGTTAAATTTATTAAAACCCAATTTAAAAGACAGCCATATGTAATGCGTAGGTCGATGCACCAAAAGAGCCTTTGAGCGCGATGCTTTGTTCATTTTTTAAGTTATCTGCAGGAAAACCGCATTATTTAAAACAAAATTCCCCAAGAGGGACTAGATGCATGCACGTGACCCAAAAAGGCAAGAAACAACAAAAACAACAACAACAGGAGGTGGAACAACATGAGACTGCAGCAGGGAATTCAAACAAGCTAGATATTTTCAATGGGAATGACAGAAGTTTAGGGCAGTGGTATTTGGGTTCTGAACGTAAGGCAAGCTATTTAAATTTAATATATTGTATAATAAATCTGTAGTTTTTTACCCTTGTGGGGGAAGTGTGCCTAAATTTAAATATCCAGGGGGTTCCCTTTGCTCGCTTCTTCAGCAATCACCCCCCCTATACGGGTCTTTTCCCTGGTCTATTCCATAGAACTAAAGCTAGAAAAGACCCCTTGATGGGCTCCAAAGTGTTACCCGCACCTGACTTTGGCTTGGGGCTGTTTGTTCACATAAAAATGTGTTTTTTTTATACGTGTCTTTATTTTGGGATTGTCTTCCCACGTTTTTTTTTATGAGGTAAAGTACTTTGAATGATAAAAACCATGATGGCTATTGCAGTTTAGAAATTGAGTTTTTTGTAATTACTGGTTTTTGTTTGTATCAATAATGTATCTGTTTTTGGAAAATTTAAAAAGCATTACATCGAGCTCCCCCAAAATTTGAAAAACCCTTTTTTTGAGAGCCATGTTTTTTTAAAGTGGTGTTATCACTCTTGTTATGCTGGGGGGAATGTATCTCCTATGTCTTATTTTTCTTGGGCACACATTTTACCCTTTGTCAAGGATTTTGGCCAACGTATGGTCCGTGCAGTATGTTTAAAAATTTCTAAGAAGTTTTTCGAATTTCTCTCAAAAATTTTTATATAATTTGGTAGTAAATACTATTTTTGACTTTGATCTCCTATTTTGCGATTTGATCCCTTGCAACAGTAAAAAATTTGGTTTTTAGTGTTAACCTTTCCTTTGCCCTATCCATATCCCCCTTTTTTGTATCCTCTCGTTTTTTGTCAATGGTTTTTCGCCCTAGCATAACCCGTCAAGGGGTGCAAATTCTTTTGGCTCGGACATATTTGCCAAAAGGGTTTGCTTTTATGTTGCTAGGCGAGCGGCAGTATTTGTCTTAAATTGAGTTACCTGATTGGGTTTGCGGGGTTTTGTGGTTATAAATTTTTCCTAGTCCCAAAATTCTTTCAATGGATATCCAAAAAAAAATATTTCTGTTTATTCCAGGTACCCTGTGAATCGGGGATTGAAAGGGTTGTTTTTAAGATGCTCTAGGGAAAAGTGGGGGTGAGGCTAATCTGACCCAAAAATTAGGAGGTCGTCGGAAGAAGCGCCCATACCCCTGTAACACTCCGATATGGATTGTCTTACTGTAAATGGCATGGTGTCCCCATTTCCAGGGTTAATTTAGCAAGATAGGTGGGGAAAAAAAGTGACCCATGGGGGGCACCCACTAGTTGTAAATAATAAAAAAGGCAAAAATTTTAAAAAAGTTGTGGGTAAAGGTATTCAATAGCTGAATAATAAAATTCCTGCATGGTGCGGATATAGGCTGTTTTTTTTTAAAAAAAAATGCCATGCTCTAGTGCTTATTTGAGGTATGCTAGAATATAGACTAATGACGTCACAACTGATCAAGGGTAGATTATGGTGCCAAGGTTTGTTACTGATCATTTGTAAAACTGATTTTGTGTCTTTAATGTACCCAGGAAGTTTTTGGACTAAAGGCTGAAGGTAGCCATCCACCCATGTGCTCAGCCGTTCACCCAGGGAATCATTTCCTGATATGATTGACCTAAGACCTGGGGGGAAAGTGTTCTTATGTATATCCAGTACTATACTGCATTTATCCTTCTGCTTGTGCACCTATTCCTTGGACCATCTATTCTACTGCACATATTGTGGCAGATACATACCATTATCTATACAACCTATTGGTTTAGATGTCCTTGATAAAGGCCATATAGCCGAAACGTCGAATTTTTTTTTTTTTTGACATCTGGTTTCTATACTCTCCAAAAAATGTTTGTCATAAGAAAACATTTATTGAGTATGTACTCTGGCATATCATGTTGTATTAAGATTTTGATCCTTTCCATCTGATTTGTAATAAAATAACCCCTTTTCATTACTAAATCACTTGTTAAACGGTGTGCAGTGGATCTCTCCAGATAATTACATGACCTTGCGTCTTTCTATTTTTTGCACCCGTATATACTCCTATGCCTAAAGTGTACTTAAAGGAGTTGTCTCATTACGAGCTTTCAGCCTGTCAGTGTCCCTGGTAAGTTGAACTGAGGGGCGTGCTAGCTTGTCTGTCTCTTCTGCTCCCTCTCCCCCCTCCCATCAGCACACAGGCAGCTACGTAACTTCTATAGGGGGGGGGGAGGGGGTTTGCTCTCAGAGTTCACCCTGTGTGTGCCTGCCTAGGTCTGTTGCAGGAGAGGGCTGATCTATGAGTGTAGAGAGGAAGGTGAAGTGGTGTGCTAATAGAGCAGAGGGGATGCATGTGTTCCTATATCCCCTGCTTAGCTTACAAGTCTCCACATCTCCAGCAACAACAAGGGCAGTGTTACTATACTCAGGATGTCTCACTAATACTGGAGAACATAAAGTATTCACATGCCTGATCTCTATAGTATTAGTATAGTCACAGTTCCAAAGAGACATCATGATTATAGTAACAGACAGGGTCACTGCTGTCACATCTATCTGTGTAGAGAGCAGGAGGAAGCAGGGACACACAGGGTTAATCCAGGCAGCAAGGACACAGACGCCAGAGTCCTCCTCCCCCTCCAGAAGCTTTCTGTGCGGGTGGGGCTCTCTGCTCCGACCTGTCTTCAAAGGTGATGAGTCATTCAGACCTGACAGCCAGTAAGATAAGGATCAACAGGTCGGCTGCTATAGAAATTTGAGGAGCTGATGTAGTAATACTAACAGGGCTAGCTCAAATCAGTAGGACATTTGTAATGAACATATATTTTCAAAGCTGCTTGTTTTTTAAAGATCTTTAAATTAAAACCCAATCATTGTAGCGAGACAACCCCTTTAACCATTTATTTCTAGATTCCAGCATTATCACACAACTTGTCAATTTTACTAGGATGCTCAGGAGCAGAAGTGGCCTTCCTCTATCTGGTACTGATAGAACTCCCCCTGATATTAACCCAGCTACATGGCTTGTCCACCTGATCTATTGCTCCACCCCTAACATTGACCCCACTAACTGGGTGATCTTGCTCTCGATCCTTCTCATTTTCCTCAGATTCAGGACTCTGCAGATAAAGACAATGGTCATTTTCATCAACGAGCCACCAAGGATGGACAAGGACAGGGACACAAGGATATTAGACCTCGCCCTAGAGATCATCTACTTGATAACTGGAGAGGTGAGGATCTCGCATGACATCACTCTTATCTCTATCAGTAACAGATGAATGATGGGAAAGGGGAGGGTCTTTTAGAATCTATGTAGTGATCAGTGTCTTCCCATACACAGGATTACACAGTAGTAGTGAAGAAGTTACGTGGTGAATGTGTGGCCCCCCCGTGTGTCAGGAGGACGGAGCAGCACCCAGAGCCCCATCACTAAGCCTCCACCTCATTCACTGATACAGAAGATCCTAGAACTGACCACCAGGATCACTGAGCTGCTGACTGGAGAGGTGACTGTAAAATGCTGGGAATTATATAGTAACACCACTGGAGGGGTCTGGGTGATGACTGGAAATTATATAGTAACACCACTGAAGGTGTCTGGGTGATGACCGTAGAAGTGACTGGGAATGATATAGTAACACCACTGGAGGCGTCTGGATGATGACTGGATCTTGTGTTGTCAGGTTCCTATAAGGTGTCAGGATGTCGCTGTCTATGTCTCCATGGAGGAGTGGGATTACATAGAAGGACACAAGGATCTGTACAAGGACGTCATGATGAAGGATCCCCAGCCTCTCGCATCATCAGAGATGGACAAGGATGGAGACCTCAGGACCATCAGGATATTAGACCTCACCCTGGAGATCATCTATCTGATAACGTGAGATGGTATAGTCACACATGTCATTGCTCTTATCTCTATCAGTAAACAGTGAATGAGGGGAAAGGTGTGGGGTTCTTAGAATCTATGTAGTGATCAGAGTCTCTCTATGCACAGGATTACACAGTAATGAAGAAGTCGTCTGGTGAGTTTGTGGCCCCCCGTGTGTCAGGAGGATGGAACAGAACCCAGAGCCCTGAGCCTCCACCTGATTCACTGATACAGGAGCAGAAGATCCTAGAACTGACCACTAGGATCACTGAGCTGCTGACTGGAGAGGTGACTGGGAATGTTGGGAATTATATATTAACACCACTGGAGTGGTCTGGGTGATGACTGGGGAGGTGACTGGGAATGCTGGCAATTATATAGTAACACCACTGGAGGGGTCTGGGTGATGACTGGAGGGGATCTGGGATGTGATTAGAACACCCTGGAGTAGTCTGGGTGATGACTTGAGAGGTTACTGGGAATTATATAGTAACACCACTGGAGGGGTCTGGGTGATGACTGGGGAGTTGACTGGGAATGCTGGCAATTATAGTAACACCACTGGAGGGGTCTGGGTAATGACTGGAGAGGTGACTGGGAATGCTGGGAATTATATAGTAACACCACTGGAGGGGTCTAGATGATGATGGATCCTTGTGTTGTCAGGTTCCTATAAGATCTCAGGATGTCGCAGTCTATCTCTCCATGGAGGAGTGGGAGTACATAGAAGGACACAAGGATCTGTACAAGGACATCATGATGGAGGATCCCCGGCCTCTCACATCACCGGGTAAGAGGAGATCTTCATGAGTATACAAGATAGACCAGGTTTGAGGGTCCCCTAGATTCACTAATCTAATTCTCTAATTAACGTATTTGAATAAAAGTTATATTTTCGTTAGGTATTTTGCCCTGCATTGATTAGCTTTTTGAACACCTAACGTATAGTATCTACTTTTGCCGTCTTTCCCCTAGATTCAATCACCATCTGGTCATCACATATATACACTGTATGCAGTCACTGGGGCAGATTTATCATTATTGTAGAAAAGACCACATAAACCCAGAGGAGACCACAGAAGATACAGGATGTACAGCAGTGGTGCATGCTGGGTGATAGCGTTGGAGCACTTGCAGACACATTCTTCTTTCTTAATCCACCTCTCGCTTGGCTTACTTTACCAGATTTGTGGCACACACCAGTAATAAAGTTATAACTTCACACAACACCATTGATAATTATCTATAGAGACGCAAAAAGTATCTAAAAGGAGAAAACTAACACACGGTCTGTACAATGGTCGTATAAGATATGAGACCCTGGGTTATTGACGAGCTGCTCTATGTGATGCATGTTATGTGGAAATATAAAAACATAATTTGATGAACTGGATAATTTTATGGATTCTTTTACATTAAATATAAATTATTTTGTTTGGGTAAAAATGTTTCTTTTTTCTAGATGAAGACTTCTATCATGAAGGAGAAGATAATCCGTCACAGATTGGCAAACCTAGAACTGGACATACAACGGCCAAAATGTTTCCATGTTCTGAATGTGGGAAAGAGTTTAAAACAAAATCTCATCTTTCCATGCACAAGAAAAGTCACACAGATGAAAGGCCATTCTCATGTTCAGATTGTGGTAAAAGCTTTAGACTTAAAGGTCATCTCAACAGACATCAAAGAATTCACACAGGGGAGAAGCCATATTCATGTTCAAAATGTGGGAAATGCTTTAGACTTAAAGCTCATCTCGACATACATCAGAGGATTCACACAGGGGCAAAACCATTTTCATGCTCAGAATGTGGAAGGTGCTTTACAAATAAATCAAATCTTACTGAACATTTAAGAACTCACACAGGGGAGAAGCCATATTCATGTTCAGAATGTGGAAAATGCTTTAGGCTTAATGGTCATCTCGTCAGACATCAGAGAACTCACACAGGGACAAAACCATTTTCATGCTCAGAATGTGGAAGGTGCTTTTCCAATAAAACAGATCTTATGAAACATCTCAGAATTCACACAGGAGATAAGCCGTTTTGGTGTTCAGAATGTGGAAAATGTTTTGGCCAAAAATCAGGCCTTATGGATCATGTAAGAAGTCACACAGGAGAGAAGCCATTTTAATGTTCAGAATGTGGGAAATGTTTTTGCCAGAAATCAGGCCTTCTGGATCATTTAAGAAGTCATACAGGAGAAAAACCATTTTCTTGTTCAGAATGTGGGAAATGTTTTAGTCATAAATCAGGCCTTATGGGTCATATAAGAAGTCACACTGGAGAGAAGAAATTTTCATGTTTAGAATGTGGGAAATCTTTTAGCCACAAATCAGGCCTTATGGGTCATATAAGAAGTCACACAGGAGAGAAGCCATTTTCATGTTCAGAATGTGGGAAATGTTATAGCCAGAAATCAGGCCTTCTGGTTCATATAAGAAGTCATACAGGAGAGAAGCCATTTTCATGCTCAGAATGTGGATCATGTTTTAGCCACAAATCAGGCCTTCAGGGTCATATAAGAAGTCATACAGGAGAAAAGCCATTTTCATGTTCAGAATGTGGAACACGTTTTAATCATAAATCAAATCTTAGGAGACATCTAAAATGTCACACAGGAGAGAAGCCGTTTTCATGTTCAGAATGTGGAAAATGTTTTAGCCTCAAACCATATCTTGTGAATCATCTAAGACATCACACAGGAGAGAAGCCATATTCATGTTCAGAATGTGGAAAAAATTTTGCAGAGAAAGGAAATCTT
This sequence comes from Phyllomedusa bahiana, assembly GCA_025379985.1. NCBI lineage: Eukaryota > Metazoa > Chordata > Amphibia > Anura > Hylidae > Phyllomedusa > Phyllomedusa bahiana. The sequence goes on along the minus strand of JAODAL010051806.1, from coordinate 11,573 downwards.
ATGGAACATATGAGATGTCACACAGGAGAGAAGCCTTTTTCATGTTCAGAATGTGGGAGATGTTTTAGCAACAAATCAAATCTTGTGGATCATCGAAGAATTCACACAGGAGAGAAGCCATTTTCATGTTCGGAGTGTGGGAAATGTTATAGGCAAAAATCAAACCTTACAGAGCATATGAGAAGTCACACAGGAGAGAAGCCGTTTTCATGTTCAGAATGTGGGAAATGTTTTAGCCACAAATCCTATCTTGTCGATCATCTAAGACGTCACACAGGAGAAAAATCATTTACTTGTTCAGATTGTGGAAAATGTTTTAGCAGGAAATGTAGTCTTGTTAAACATCAGGAAACTCACAGAGGAGGGACACCATTATAATAGAAAGTAGCACATAGGGCAAGTGTGGACCTCTTGTATAACCAGCTGACTTTGAATGTTTAAGCGAATATATCCTCTGCCCCCATTTATCTGCCCTCTCAGAGGTCAGCACAAAGTAGTGACAGTAGTGACTCTGATTTCAGCCATGTGTCGCCTATGTATTGAAGTGCTGTAGTTTTAAAAAGTCCAATGTTCCTAATGGAGGGCCCCAAGAATCAAATAAACTGCTGGGCCCCCGAGAATAAACTCCACTGGTGGGCACCAAGAATCAATTGCAATTTCAATACTGTGGAGTGTATGATAAACCGTTTTCTACTTAAGACAATTAGACTTCATCCCCTATTTGGACTATTGATATCTCTTCTTGTAAGTTTATGATGGAAACCCATTTACTGAAATCAAATCTTACTACATCTTGCAGAAAACCATTTCTTGGTCCTCTCTTAGTCTCCAGGTTCAATGCTCCCGCCTTCATAGTCAGACCTGATGAATGCGCTGGAAATGCATAGTTTGATGAGTATATGATATACCTTTTCTACATGTTGTAACTGTAATCAAGTTTAATATTAAATTTTTAAGCACACTATTGAGGGTTCCATGTTATAATGCTACCCCAGAGTTATTCAATGTACTTTGCCATCGCTGTCTGAAGGAATTATCGTATCCTTGGCTTCAAGCACAGCGCTGCTTGTTTCTCATTAAGTGATTGAGGGATTCCCATTCGTGTTTTGAATTTGTATACTGGTGGTGATCCATGGGAAAGGGATCCACCCGGAGAAGAGAACGTGGCTGCAGTATTGTTTGTGTTTTAAAAGTGGTTGCATAACGTGAGATGCAACCATACTAGCTGAGCAGCACCAGTAATTTTACTGTTAAAGAAATTGTAGATGATAATACACATAACACACATTATTTTAGCTTCTTCCTGCATTTTGAACTCTAGAAATGCAACATGTGGTGATAGACTTTACCTCAAGTGGCTGACCCACCGAAAAAGGAAATCAGGCTTTTCAGCAAAGTATTGGATTTTTAAAGAGGAACTCTAAGGACAACATAGGTTCCATTAGGTCTGAACTAAAGAAAATGCAGATTGCAGTGATGCTGTGCTAGGAGCTGAGAGGATCTGGACATGCACTAAACTCTCCCAGGGTTCTGAATTCAAGCAGTTCTACAGCAAACTTAAGAAACTCCAGATTTTGGCAAGTGGTTGGAGGAAATAGCGATGCTACAATTATAGCTTGAATAGCATGACTTGTGTTGATCGAACCGTTCGAGAAAAGTTAAATTCGAGTCGAACTTCTTGATTTTTTAAAAAGCAAGCAGAACCAAATTTTTTATGGTTCATTCCAGTAAAGTTTGCGGTCGACACGCCAGGTTTAGTTTAATTTTTAGCTGCTTCCTGCACTTTTGGTGGCCATCCAATCAGTGAAGAGCACAGAGAAGTGTCAAAAACGTCAACACTGAGGTATAGGTCTCTCACTGGATGCTAAAATCACATGACCATGTTATATATATTTTACTATATTGCCTTGTGAATGCTATTTCCAGCTCATTCTCTGTACTGTAGAGACTGCTCTCTGTCTGCTTGCTTGCATGCAGGCATAAGATTTGTTTCTTAGCGATGTTACACAGGAAAGGGTACTATTTAGATTAGTTAGGTAGTTAGTTAGGTGGGTGTACAGCAAGCTTAGGGAATCATAGACAGCAATATTTGGGGTGTTTGGTATTGCTGGCTGCATCTTTCCCACACCCAGAAGCTGTTATTTGGCAACATTTGCCATCTCATATAATGCCTAACTCTCATATACGTCATACTCATATAATCATACTCGGTGCTCAAAAGTTCATTTTTGCAGTTTTGGAGGTTCAGATATTGCATAACAGACCATTACCAAATCTCCTATAGAAAGAAATCTATTTCAAATAGTGGTTGCTTGGTGAACATTGTTAGTGGAGAAAATTTAATTTTTTGCAGAGCTACTGTATATTTATCTTTTGAACATCGAGAGAACTTGATGTGGTAAGCGAGCAAGGAGGGCTGTAGGAAGTTGAGATAGAGATATGAGACAATGCACTCCTTCCAGTGCTCCGTACAACATACAAGCGAGCAAATCATCAGTCACAGGCCTGTTAATGCTTGCTTGGTTTCCTGTGAGTTTCGTTACTGAAGAGCATCGCTAATCTGTTCCTCAGTGGTTAACAGACCCTGCATCCAGCGGTTTTACCTCCTCTTCCTCTAAGTCATGTGAGGGGGCGGTCGCACAAGTCCGCTGACATTACTCTACCAGCTGTGGGCAGTGGTGGCAGTGGGAACACCGTTACTAGGTTTTCATAGTTGAAGAGGTTCAGGACCTGTGAAGCTTGGGCCTTTTTCGATCAAGCCTCAGATTCGCCGACTGACATCATATGTTGGATTTGCCGTCAACGCGTAAGTAGAGGAAAGAATGAAAAGAGTTTAAGCACCATGAGCATAAATTGCTGTGGAATAGTCGCTTGGATAAAAAAGGCCACACAGGTCCTGGACTTCCAACCACCGTGGCATCTTCTGCCTCCTCCTCCGCCACTTTCAAGCCCAAGCGGTCCTCTGCTGCCAATGTGCCAGAGCAGCATGAGCAAGCACCATCCCCAGTCCCAGATACTCTTGGCTGATTCCCACCACCAGCAACACAGTCTACACCTTCCTCCAGTGTGACCTGCATGCTGTCCGGCAGCCAGCCTTCTGTGTACCAGGTGTGGGAGCATAAGAAACGCTTTCACCCCAACCATCCCAAAGCTAAAAGCTTGAATGTCAGCATTGCTAGGCTCTTGGCCTTGGAAATGTTGCTTTTCCACCTGGTGGACACAGATGGTTTCCGCCATGTCATGGCTCTGGCATGCCCCCAATATGAGGCCGAGCAGGCATTTCTTCGCCAGAAAAGCTGTCCCTGCCCTGGCCTGCCACATTGCAGAAAAGATCTCCAGCGTGTTTGGCTGCATCTGTGTCCACCAAAGTCCATCTCACTACAGACACATAGACTAGTAAGCACGGTCAAGGGCATTACATCTCACTGACTGCTCACTGGGTGACTTAGGTGGATTACAGTGCCTTTGGTGATGGGTCTCGGCCGACACTATTCAACACTGCTGGGATGGTGCAAAGTCAGGATCCCCAACCTCAACAGGTAGCATCATGTGCCAAGAGAAACCAGGCTGTTCTCAAATTAATTTATCTTGGAGATGATCAACACACAGTGTAAGAAATTCCCTGTATCATATACACTCACCGGCCACTTTATTAGGTACACCTGTCCAACTGCTCGTGAACACTTAATTTCTAATCAGCCAATCACATGGCGGCAACTCAGTGCATTTAGGCATGTAGACATGGTCAAGACAATCTCCTGCAGTTCAAACCGAGCATCAGTATGGGGAAGTAAGGTGATTTAAGTGCCTTTGAACGTGGCATGGTTGTTGGTGCCAGAAGGGCTGGTCTGAGTATTTCAGAAACTGCTGATCTCCTGGGATTTTCACGCACAACCATCTCTAGGTTTACAGAGAATGGTCCGAAAAAGAAAAAACATCCAGTGAGCGGCAGTCCTGTGGGCGGAAAAAGCCTTGTTGATGATAGAGGTCAAAGGAGAATGGGCAGACTGGTTCGAGCTGATAGAAAGGCAACAGTGACTCAAATAGCCACCCGTTACAACCAAGGTAGGCAGAAGAGCATCTCTGAACGCACAGTACGGCGAACTTTGAGGCAGATGGGCTACAGCAGCAGAGACCACACCGGGTGCCACTCCTTTCAGCTAAGAACAGGAAAACTGAGGCTCCAATTTGCCCAAGCTCATCGAAATTGGACAGTAGAAGATTGGAAAAACGTTGCCTGGTCTGATGAGTCTTGATTTCTGCTGCGACATTCGGATGGTAGGGTCAGAATTTGGCGGTCAACAACATGAAAGCATGGATCCATCCTGCCTTGTATCAACGGTTCAGGCTGGTGTGGTGGTGTGTCATGGTGTGGGAATATTTTCTTGGCACTCTTTGGGCCCCTTGGTACCAATGAGCATCGTTGCAACACCTTGTGGAATCTATGCCACGAAGAATTGAGGCAGTTCTTTAGGCAAAAGGGGGTCCAACCCGTTACTAGCATGGTGAAACCTAATAAAGGGGCCCGGTGAGTGTATATTTTAAATTCCCTTTAAAATCTTTAAAAAAAATATGTATCATACAAAAAATATTTGTATATAACAATCACCCTCTTACTGGGTTAGTTTGGGAAAGGTTGGGTTTGCAACAAAGAGAAAACGGAAAATTTGAATATTGTATAGCATATAAAAATTTTTTTTTGGGTTAAAAATGATAAGAGTTAAAACGGGAAAAAAGAAAGGAAAAAAAATTTTTCATAAACACTACAAAACCTTTTTACCAAAAACCCGGCTTACAAATATATAGCATCTAAAAAATACAATTTTTATTTTTTCCCCATCCGGGGTCACACCCCAAATTTTTCATGTGAAATTGCAGAGCCATGGCCATCCTGTTTGGGGTTTCCCTCCCCAAAAGGAAAAAAAACCCAGCCCCAAAGGGAGCTTTACGGGTCTATTTTTGGGCCATCCCTTTCCCCCATCTAAAGATGATACCCTTCCCCTATCTCCCCTTTGGGGCCCTACAGACCTTTAGTGCTCCCTCATTTTAGAAGGAAAGGTTCCAAATTGTTTTCCCTTTAAATTAGCACATGAAAGACATCATTTTACTTTCCCAAAAAACCCCAAAGTGTGACTAAATTAAAGAGCCTCCCTTAGTTTATAAAATTGAAATCCTTTTTTATATCAACCAAAAATAAAACCTCATTAAAAAGTATTTCATTTTTCAAAATTTGAAATTTCAACAGTTTCCCAACCTAGAGGGCGAATAAAACTCTTAAAGGAAAGAAGCCCTCAAAAAAAAAATTTGAAATATATGGGGGAAAAATTTTTACCCAAAGGGGGGTTGGGGTTTTTTAGCTTTGGGGGGGGGGTGCTGTTCCCTTCATTGGACATTAGATTTGCTGGGGCAAATTTGAGCTTTTCAACCATAAATAATATAAAGTTCTTTTAAAATTTAAATTTGCACCTTTTAAACTAGATTCACAGCCCATCTTTACCCCTTTTAACCCCTTTAGCCCCGTTATTACCCTCACCCCCACACACACAATTTTTTTCTTTATTTGACACAAACACCCAAAGCCATATCTGCTTTTAAATTCCCTTAAGGTTTTTTTTCCCAAAGCTCCCCGGTCCTGTTTTTATTTCTCGGGAAACTCTCAGATGTCTGTGGCTCCCTTTGCCGGTTCTGGGAACTGTAGTTCCCTCCCTTCTGCCCACCCTGTTTGGGGATTATGGCTCTTTCCCTTCCAATATTGCCTCCAACACCATTTTAATTGGAACACGTTTTTAAATTCCATAACAAAAAACCGCTATTTAAAGGGACGTTTGTTGCCCACTCAGAGCTCCCTGCTCCCAAAATTCACTTTTAAACATCATAGCGGGAAAATGTAAATACCTTTTCACATGTAAAACCAAAATTGGTGTGATGGGTTCACTTTAAAGGGTTTAGTTTCAGGAACGAAGTTTTAACTAACCCCCCAATTAGGGAAATTTTACCCCCAGCCAATTACAAAAGGGTTGGAAAATTTCAACCAAATGTCCCCGCCCCTCTAAACAACTCCAATTTTGACTCTAAAGACACAAACAAGTTTTAAAATGACAACTGAAAAAAGACCATGTTTTAATTTAAAACTAAAATTGGTGTTAGACCTGGGAAATTGTATAATACCAGGGTGTCTTTGGTCACTTCAAAAACAAACAAAGGAACAAATAAAAGACTATACTTTTGCTTGAACTAAGACAACAACCAGACAATTACATTTTCCTTTAAGGGGGACAAATACACTATAAGAATAAAAAAGAAAAAAAAAAAAAAAAACTCAGACGTTGCTGTTTAAAAGGGCCACTATGTAAATTGATCCCAAGTTTGGGGCCATTAAAGAGAAAAAAATCTTTTAAAAATAAAATTTAAATTTGTTACCAAAATTAGAAAAAATGCAAAAACTCTAGCAAAAGGTAGAAAACCCTTTTGAAACCCAAAAATGAAAAAGGGAATTTGTTTTTTTGCTCCCATCCACTACAGACATTCCACAGAGTGGTTTTAAACTGTGTGAAAAAAAAAAGGGAGTCATCCTCACCCTACAATGGCAACATATCCTATTCGCGGTAATGTGGGCACCACCAACTAACAGTTCGGGCATTTTGGAAAAACCCAAAAGAAAAAAAAACCTTAAATTTTAAAAATTTTGGTCCCCCTGACTGCAAAAATTTTAAATTGTAGAGGCCCCCTTTAAAAAAAAATACAACAATGTTTTTTAAAAGGTCCTCTAATCCTGAAGGGAAAGAAAAAGTTTAAATAGAAAAGGATCCTCTTTTTATTTTTCCTGAAACACAAAATTGAAAACCCTTAATAAACAACACAGAGCCTCTTCTGTGAAAGGTTCACCCCAAAAAAGCCTCGCCCCTCCCCCTTTTAAACCCCCGGGTTACATTTTTTTACCCCACCCACATTAAAAAGACAGCCATTTTCTTTAAATTTCCATTTTTCTCATTTTGGGGCCCGAACCAAAAAAAAGGGACCCGGTGGGAATGTTCCGGGGGCCTTTTTTTTGACCTCTAAACCCCACCTTTTTAAAAGGGAATTTACTTGCTCTTTTGCTTTCTTTTGTGGCCCCAACTTTCTGGGGTTTTGGGGTCCTTAAAATCAACTTTTTAAATTTGGGGAAACAGAATCGAGAAATAAGTCCATTTTCTGTGACATGAAAAACAAACTTTCAAATTTTTTCCCTTTTATGATTGGGCAAAGCTTTGCCTTTGGGGCCCCCCTTTTGTCCCCATGCAAACTTTTTTAACATTATCGCTTTCCTCTGTTCCCTCAGAGAAAATGGACAATTTTTTGGCTATATCCCCCCAGACAAGCAAAAAGAAAAAAACTTTTGACCAAATTTGAAATTTCTTTAAAAGGGTTCCCGGGTTTTTCCTTGGGCACACTTTAAAAGGAGAAATGGCACGCCTTTATTTAAAACATTTGAAACCTCTTTTGTTACCCTTAACAAACTCAACCCCCATCCTCTATGGGGGAAGAAATTGTGCCCAGCCACACGGCTTTCTGCCCCTTCAGCCTGTCCGAACTGCCAATTTCCCACCCTTCAAAAATTTTTTCCCTTTTCCCAAATTACTAAAGGTTTTGTAACAACAAAAAAACCCAAATTTTTTTTACAGACTTTTTAAAAAACTTTTTTTCCCACTCTTTATTCAAAACGTTTATCTGCTCCCTAGCCTATCTTTCTGCTCCGCAGATCTCCATACAAAAACATAAAGGGCATTCTACTTTTTTGTGTAAAAACCCTTCTTTTTTGTGCTTTCAGTTTTCCATAACGCTTTGCTATAAAAGCAGACAAAAAAAAGGTAAAGCACATTTACCTTAAATTTTTTTGACAACGTTTTTGCTGAAATTTACCCTGAATACAAAATTTTTAAAAACTTGAAACCCAAAGGAAACATTAGATCCCGCATCAGGGTTTTTACAAGTTTATCCTTTAACCTTTTTATTTTAGAAAATTTCTTTTTAAAGAAGCACTCCATTTTGGGAATTTTACACAAAACAAATACCCCAAAAAAAAGGAAACCCCAATACAATATCTAAAAACAAAAAAAAATTCCCCCAAAAAAGGACCCAAACCCCCCTCCCTTTGGGGCTCGCCTTTTTCGTCACAGTTTTTGGTTCAATGAGCGGGTCTCCGGGGCCTGTGTGATTTTAACATTTCCTGGGGAAACCGCATACCCCCACAATGTCTGCCCCGCCCTTCGCCCATGGGCCAAACGTCAAACTTCCCTGGATCCTTCTTCTTCTGCTGTGACAGGACCTCCACCTCCAGCTGCTGAGTCACAGGATCGTAGCTCAGGACCCGGCCCTCCTTGTAGTCGGACACCTCCGGGGTGCAGTTCTCGGTCAGCTTCAGCAGCTTGAAGGCGATGATCCCCCCCGGCGGAGCGGCCAGCAGGGGCAGCGCACTGTAGTCTCTTTTTTGGGCTCCTTTTGGAGGTTTTCTGCATCAGCCCCGACACGGGGTTTTTGGCCCTCCTCGCTAAAGCTCCCGGGCTCCTTCACCGCCTCAGGGCTGGCGTCATAGAAGTAGTGATTGGGGGGCTGCGCCTCTCCCTGGACCCTCGAGCGGTCCCTGCCCACACCTTGCCCCGCAGTCCACTCATGTCCATCACACACAGGGGGGGTCACAGGGGAGGACTTCCCTGCAGCTTCTGCCCTCGGGGGGGGGGGGGGGGGGGCCTCGGGGACGCCTTTTGGGGCCCAAACCCCACGATCTTTTTCCTCGGGGGGCATCAGTTTTTTCCCTTTTTGGGGGCCCCCAAAACCCTTTCCTCCTCTGGGGTTCACTGTTGCCCATCTTCTTTTTGGGGGCTCCCATTAACCTCCCCTCGGGGTAAACCTTTGTTTTTTTTCCTTCTCGGGGCCCCCAAAGGCCTCCTCCTCGGGGGTCACCACTATTGTCTTCTTGTGGCCCCTGCAGTGGTCCTCCTCCTCTGAGGTCACCGACTTCTTTTTTTACACCCCCCTTTAATTTTTTTTCAGGGGTACAGCCCGAAAATTTTTTTCCTGTGGCCCCGGGCAGCCCCCTTTCCTTTGGGGGCCCACCGTCTTCCTCCTCTTCCTGGGGCCCCCACTGATTTTCCTTTCCCGGGAACCCCCTTTTTCTTCCCCGGGGGCCCCCCTTTTGGGCCGCCCTGGTCTTGCTGTGGCCCCCAGAGTCCTCGACCCTATCCGCCCGCTGTGGGCTTTCATGTGGACCGCTGATGGCGTCGTTGTCGCGGATGAGGCGGACGCTCTCCCCGGGGGGGGCAGCAGGCATCCGTTCAGGTGCAGGGAGAGCGCACCCCGGTGGCTGTAGAAGACAAAAAAAAAAGCCGTCCAAGAGAAATATTTGGTCTTTTTTAAATGGGCCCAAACCCTTCCCCCCCATCTCAAGAAGATACCTCCCCCAAAATCAAACCCAAAGAGGTCTCCCAGCCCTTTTAAATGCTGCCTAAACCAAAAGGGGCCGGGTTTTCCTATTGTTTTAAACCTTAATTAGCACTTTGAAAACATCAGTTACTTTTCCAAAAAACCCAAAGTGTGATTAAATTCAAAAACCCTCCATCTTAGTTTAAAAACAATTAAAATACCTTTAATTTTCTTTACCAAAATATACCTCTTTAAAAAGAAATTTCATTATTAAAAATTTCTGTATTTCAAACCACGGGTTTAAACCCTGTGGACGGTTTTTGGGGGCACTGAGACCCAATCAGGGGGCGGGTACAAAAAACCCCGGGCACCGGGCAAGGTAGTGTGCGACAACGGTATACTTATCCCACCCCCTTCCCCTGGCACCCCCGGGTTTTCTGCAAAAAATTTTTCTAAAGCGCTACCGGGGTTTTTTTGACTGCAGAGGAAGGCTAAAGGGGTTTTTAGCTCACACTTGGGTTTTTTCACACCCTACTTCAGCACGACGGCGGATCTGGGCCTCCCTGTCCACCGTCTATATTTGGGGGGGGTGTGGCAATAAAACCCAGGAATTCAAAACCCCCCACAAGCTCCATTTTTTTTGGCAGCCTTTAAAGAGTAATTTAAAAGTCGCATTTGGGCCCACTACAGTGGGGGGGAGACATCGGGGGGTTGACCCTAGAGATGGAAACAGGGGAAGTATCTCTGCACCATCCTTGGCAGTTTTGGGAAAAGGCCACTAAAAAGGGAAAAGCATTAAGGGACCCCTTGGGGGCAGAAGGTCCCCCGCGGGAGGAGGAGGGGACAAAGAGCCCTTTCTCCTCCCGGGGGATGTAGAAGGCCCGAAATTTTCGCAAAAGTATAGGGCTTCTTTAAGGTGGGGGTTCAAGGGTTTGGTGCAGGACGGGATTTTAGCTCACAGAAATAGAGCACATGAGGCAAACCAGGGCTCTGGTGACAGGATGAGGAAGTAATGACGAGGCAGGGGGTGGACCAAACCCCCCCGATACTGATTAACCCCCTTTAGTGGTAAGAGGGGTTTTCACAGATTAGGAAATAGGAAGATCCCCCTTAGTGCCCCCCGAAACCCCGAGGCCTGGGAGATCCTGGCAGCATCTCACTCATGAGTGCTTTTGGGTGCTACAATTTCCTGCAAAAAGATCCCCCCGCATCAAGGCAATACAAAAAGGGAAAAGCAATTCACTGGGTTCAACCCCCCTTGGGTTTCCCTGTTTCAAACAAGTGAGCAATTTAAACCGCGCACAGCATCAATTTTTTTGGGACCCTTTGTCTGGCCCATTCAACTTCTTGGTGCCGAACTTGATGGGAAACCTGAGCGGCTCGACATGCCAAAAGAAGTTTTATTCTGCCAACAGCCAGCATTATCTTTGGAAAAGCACATTCAGCACAGCTGGCAAGGGAAAAACTGGGCAAAAGGGATTCGTCAAACCCCGGGCAATGGTTTGGAAACATTTTTACGTTTTTAAAAAAAGAATCAAGCACTCAAATAAAAGCCCGCATACGCCCAGGTTTTTTAATACACCACTTTTGGGAAATTTGGGGTGTGCGCTGGGGGGTCAACCCCCGATATTAGATAACCCCACCCCGCCCGAAAAGGAACGACAATCACCTTTTTGTCACTATTTTTTCCCCGCCTTTCTTCGGTGGGCGGACCGTGCAAACCCCCGGGTACCCCTTTCCCTTTTCCCCCCCCTTTTTTCCTTTTTTTTTTTTTTTTTTTTTTTTTTTTTCCCTTTTTCCCCTCTCCTCCAGGGTGTTCCCAACACCATAACTGAGTATATTTGATTTCAAAGAAAAGGAACTGCCTTATTCCTAAAATTTTCTCCTTGATGCTGACTCAAAAAGCAATGCCCCATTAGGTTTTGAACAATTTTGAACATTGTCTTTTGTTCTATTAAATTTTTTCCGGCTGGAAAGCCCATTTTTTTGCAGATCCCATTTTTAAAAGAAATTAATTGCATTTCTATTCTCCCCATATCCCCCTTTCCCCAGTTTTTCCCCTTTCCCCCCTCCACCCCCCCGATCTCCCCCTTTTTTGCTCCCCCATGTTGGGGGTAATTTTTTTGTTTGTACCTATTAATCTTAAAGCACTAATTTAAAAAAAACGTTAAAAA
>JAODAL010051805.1:0-26442 GCA_025379985.1 Phyllomedusa bahiana | reverse complement strand
AACCCGGGGATCTTTAATTTTCACGTACTCCAAAAAGGTCCGGGCGGGAAACCACCCCAATGCTAACCCAAACCCTGAACTACATTTTCAGTGGATTGGGAAAAGGATCTGTATGAAATTGCCCCAGACCTTTAAAAGGCACATGACTCTCAAAAGGGTCAGGGGCAGTCCCCAACAAGCAAAACCCCAAACTTTGAGCAACATGTCTGTGATTCTGCAATTACTTGTTTTTTGAAACTGCCAAAACCTTTAGGGAGCACATGACCCAAAAAGCTCCTGGCAGTACCCCCTAAGCTAACGCCTAACAAAAAACAAAACATGTCTGTGAAGTTTTTGAAAGGGCCCTGTTTGGGGGTGTACTGCCGGGGCCCTTTAAAACAAACTCTTTATCCAAATAGGTCCGGGCAGTACCAGATAATCTAACCCCTAACTGAAAAACCCAGTCTGGGGAATTCTGCAAGGGATCTTAGATTTCTGCCTTTCCCTTTATGGGGGCACAAGACCCCCAAAAAAGGCCCTGGCAGTACCACAACAGTTCCTAAAAGGAACTCCACGGGAAATTTTAAAAACATAAGGGGAAAAAAAAGGCCCTTCAAAATTTGTTCAGTATTTTCCCCCCCAAAAAGCCGCAAAAAAACAAATTTGCTACAGCATAAAAAATATCCCCCCCACCAATCCCCCCGGGGGTTAAAAAAACACATTTTGTTTTTTTCCCTGCACCAGAATCCAGAAGTGGAGCCAAATGCCTCTTTTTTGATAAGTTTTGAAAAAATACTGCGGACACAAGCTAATCCCTTCCCCTAGTCAAATACTGGGGTTATTCGGGTTAAGGAACCAAATTTGGGTGTCCTCCAAATAGGACCAAAGCGGAAACAACACAAGCAAACCCCTAAAAAAACATTTCCTGTGAGTTTCGGCCAAAACCCTTTTTTGGTGTACTGCCCGGACAAATATGGAAGCACAAGACCCCCCAAAAGGGGCCCTGGCAGTACCATGAAGCGAAACCCCAAAACATGAACAACATGTCTGTGAGTTTTGCAAATTTACCCAGGGGTTTAATAGCCAAGCCCCTTTATGATCCCCTGACTAAAAAAAAGACCCCTGGCAGTACCAATGGGCAAAAACCCCAAACATAGAAAAACCCTCTCTGGAGTTCTGCAATTTAACAATGGGTACTCCCCGGACCTTTTGGAGCACAAGCCCTCCAAAAAGGCCTTTATAAACCCAAAAATAAGCTTAAACCCAAACAAAACCCAACATGTCTTTTGGATTCCCGAAAGGGATCATTTTTTTCCCCCGGGAAACCTTTTAAATTAACACAGGGACACCAAAAAGAATTCTGGCAGTACCCCCAAAGCAAACCCCCCTAACATACACAAAAATTTCTGTGAATTTAGGGCAAGACCGGGTTTGTGATGTACGGGCCAGGATTTTAAAGGGAGCTCAAACTCCAAAATAGGGCCTGGCATTACCAGACAAGAAACCCCTAAAAAAAAACCCAACTTTGTCTTTGGATTTTCTGCCAAGGATCGGGGTGTACGGGCCAGGCCTTTATGAATCACTTTACCCAATAAGGCCGGGCCCATTACCCCCATAACCCAAACCCAAACAAACAAAACCCAACAAGTCTGTGGAGCCCCTGAAAAGTCCCTTGGGGGTGTCCCTCGAGGAAAATTTAGAGCAAAATAACCCCAAAAAAGGGTTTCCCCTGGCAGTAACCAGACAAGCTAACCACAAACTTTGAAAAACATGTCTGGGGGGTTTCCTGAAATATGATCTGGGTGAACGACCATACCTTTATGTTTCACATAAATCCCCAAAAAAGGTCCGGGGCAGTACCACATAAGCAAAACCCAAACATAAAAAAATATGTTTTTGGGGACTTTTTTCAACGACCTGTTTGGTGTACTTCCCGGGAAAATTTTTATAGAGCACATACTCCAAAAAAGGTCCTTTGGGGCCGACCAACAAAAAAAACCCCCTAACTTGAACAACATTTCCCGGAGATCTTCCAGGACCCTGTGGTTGAACTGCAAAGCCCTTTTGATGTTAAAAGTCTAAAAAAAGGTCCTGGCAGTACCAGATAAGCTAACCCCTAACATGAATAACAATTCTGTGGAGTTCTGCAAGTACTTTGTGGTGTACGCCAGGCCCTTTCCGATTATCACTTTAAACTCCAAAAAAGGCCCTTTGGAACACCACATAAGTTAACCCCTAACATACAAAAACATGCCCTTGGGGGAAAAGTTCGGGCAAGACCTTTTTGTGGTGTACTCCCAAAGGCCTTTATGGACCCAAAAAAAACCCTTCCAAAAAAGGGTTTCGGGCAGCACCACAACATTTTCCTTCAAAAACCTTCCAAAACTTTGTAAATTAAAACCCAAAAGGGGAAAAAAAGGGCCCTTTTTAAAATTGCAAAATTTTTCAAACACAACCCGGGCAAAAAAAAACAAATTTGCTACAGCATATCCGTAGCCACTCACCAATCCTCCGATTATAAAAAACATCTTCTTTTCTTCCTGCATTTCAGTGTAGTCAAGCAGTGGGGGCAAAACCCCTCGGGAGGGGATAAGTTTGGAAAATTTACCCCTGTGAGGGCCAAAACAACCCAGTCACATAATCTGTGGATTCCCGCCAGGCCCTTTTTTAATCAAAATGACCCAAAAAGGTCCTTGCAGTACCAAAAAAGCTAACCCCAAAACAAAAACAACAATTCTTTTTGGGGGGTTTTCCAGAAAGGGACCAAATTTGGGGGGTTAACGGGCCAGGCCCATTAAGGAAAAACTTTAAAATACTAAATGGTCCGGGAAGTACCGGGATAAGCTAACCCCAACATGAACAACACGTCTTGGAGTTCTGAAAGGGGATCTTGGTTTTACGGGCCAACCTTTATGGACCCTTTTTAATAATTTTTTTTCATAAAAATAGACTTTACCCTAAATTCACAGTGCTTGGGGAAGGGGAGGAGTTATCCCCGAAACTTTCTGCAGTGACCATCCTGTTTTATATTGTCGGCGTCTAAACGCCCCTTTTTGCGGGCAGGAGGGGCCCCCTTTGAATAAACACTGAACGGAACAAGGGCTGCACCAAAAAATTTGCTAATTATATACATTTTATATGTTTACAGCAGGACATACTGTAAATTTAGGGGTAAAATGCTTTTTTTATGGAGAATTTTTAAAAGGGTTCTACTTTTTATTGCAGGCCTATCATATTTTTTGGTTTTTGATGTACGGGGGAATGGAGACCCCGAATTAAAGCTGAGCTAGCTTAACTCGCTCTTTAATAAAAGAAAGGCTACTTTTATATTTGAAGGACCTTTATGGGCCCACAAGACCCCAAAAAGGCCCTGGCAGCACCACAACATTTCGAACTCCCCCCTATTTAAAAAAAAAAACCCCCGCAAAAAAACCCCAAAAAAAACAAACAAAAACCCCCTCCCCCCCATAAAAAACCCCCCCCTACCCGGGGGGGAAAAACCCCAATAAGGGTTAACCCACAACAAACCCTCCCCCGTAATTTTTTGGGGTTCTGCAAGGGACCTTTTGGTGTACGCCAACCATTTTTGGAGCACTGACCCAAATAGGCCTGGGAGTACCACACAAAACAAAACCCAAAAAATGAATAACATGTCTGTGCAGTTATAAGGATTTGTGGTGTACTGTCGGACCCTTTTGGAGACATGCCCAAAAAAATCCCGGCAGACACACCCTAACAGGAAAACATGTCTGGGATTTTTGCAAGACCCGAGGTGTTTGCCGGCCTTTATGGAGCACTGACTCCAAAAAGGTCCTGGCATACAAGACAAGCTATCCCCCAACAGGAAAAATTTTCGTGGGGTTTTAAGGATCTGTGATTTCTTCCGGCCTAATGGAGAAAAAAGACTCCAAAAAGTTCCGGCAGCACCACAACATTTTTCAAAAAACCCAGAGGTGATTAAACAGAAGGGGGAAAAAGGGGCCATTTAAAAAGGTCCCGTAGTTCAAAACCAAAACCGCAATAGAATACAAATTTCTACAGCATTAATAGCCACTCACTAATCCCGGTTTATAAAACACTCCGTTTTAACGCACCAGGTAGCAAGCGGGGGAGCCAAACGCCTCTGGGTACGAGCTGGAATATATAGTGCCGAAAAACTAAACCCCCCCCATCATATGTTGTGGGGGTTTTTGAAGGCCCGCTGGTGTATGCCAGGACCTTTTTGGAACAGATACTCCAAAAAGGCCCCGGCAGACGACAAACTAACCCCTAAAACAAAAAACAGTTTGTGGAGTTTTTCAAGGACCTGTGGTGTACTGCCAACCTTTATGGAACAATGACCCAAAAAGGGCCTGGGATTAAAACTAAACTAACCCCTAAAAGGAAAATAGTTACATAGTTGTACGGTTAATAGAGTATGTTTTTAAAGAAGACCGTGTCCCTCAAGTAATAAGGGTAGGAAAATGGGGTGAAAGGGGGAGAACAAGGACATTATGCCCAGCCTCACCACTGGTTAATTACCTTGAAACCCACAAGGCATGAACCAATCTGCTCCAGTGGAGACCGTATCTCTGACCCCAGAGCCTCCACCAGCCAGGATCTAGAATTTTACATGGCTACGTACGCATTAATATTCTTTAGTTCCAGGTAGGTATCTAAGCCTTTCTTGAAACTCTCTACAGTTCGTGCCGTGACCAGCTCCTCAGGTAGGCTATTCCACAGATTCACAGTTCTTACAGTGAAGAACGCTCTTCTCCTCTGGAGATTGAATCCTTTTTTCTCTATTCGAAGGGAGTGTCCACTTGTTGTTTGAGGGGGCTTCACTTTAAATTATTTTTCCCCATACTTTTTGTAGGGACCATTCATATATTTATATAAATTAATCATGTCCCCCCCGAAGCCGTCTTTTCTCAAGACTAAAAAAGTTCAATTCTACTAACCTCTCCTCATAACTAGATGCTCCATTCCCCTTATAAGTTTGGTTGCTCGTCTTTGTTACTCTCTCTAGCTCCATAACATCTCTTCTATAAACTGGGGCCCAGAACTGAACAGCATATTCTAAGTGAGGACGCACCAATGCTTTGTACAGCGGTAGAATTACATCCTTGTCCCAATAGTCCATGCCTCTTTTAATACACGCCAATATCTTACTTGCCCTAGAGGCAGCTGATTGACATTGCATGCTATTCTGTAGTCTATGATCTACAAGAACGCCCTGATCTTTCTCAACAAGCGATTCTCCAAGTTTTTTCTCCCCCTAGGACATGTGATGCCTGTAATTATTGCTCCCCAGATGCAGAACCTTACATTTATCCACATTGAACCCCATTTGCCAAGTGGATGCCCAAGCACTCAGTGTGTCCAGGTCTGCTTGCAATTTATGAGCATCTTCCATAGATTGCACTACCCTGCATAGCTTGGTGTCATCTGCAAAAATCGAGACGGTGCTATTGATCCCTTCCACTATATCATTAATAAATACATTAAATAAGAGAGGACCTAAGACTGAGCCCTGCGGCACACCACTCACAACTAGGGACCAGTCAGAGTAGAAGTCATTTACCACCACTCTCTGGGTACGATTCAGCAGCCAGTTTTTGATCCAATTACACATGGTTATCTCTAACCAATGGATTCTAATTTACCCAACAAACGCTTATGAGGGACAGTGCCTTAAAATGCCTTTGCAAAGTCTAAAAACACAATATCCACAGCTGCCCCGCTATCCAGACTTCTACTCACCTCTTCATAAAAAGAAATCAGATTGGTCTGACAGTTTCTGTCCTTAGTAAATCCATGCTGGCAATCACTAATAATATTGTGTTTGTCAACATACTCCTGTATATAGTCCCTTATGAGCCCCTCAAACATTTTCCCACAACAGATGTTAAAACTTACTGGTCTATATTTACCTGGGCAAGACTTGGAACCTTTTTTGAAGATGGGAACTACATTTGCCTTGCGCCAGTCTCTTGGTACTATACCAGTCACCAGGGAATCTCTAAATATCATGTACAGGGGCACAGAGATAACCGAGCTGAGCTCTTTAAGAACTCTTGGGTGAATGCCATCAGGGCCTGAGGCCTTGTTCACATTCAGTTTATTTAACTTGGCTTTGACTTTTTCTACACTCAGCGAATTAATTATAGCAGATGATGTATTAACAGTACTGCCACCACCTACTTCTGCACTTGGTCCACCCCCATCAACTACTATTTCATTGACAGTCTATACTGAGCTGAAGAACCTATTTAGTTCCTCTGCCTTCTCTTGGTCACCAGTTACCAGCCCCCCATCACAGGTTTTTAAGGGTCCTACTTGCTCTGACTTTGGCTTTTTGGAATTTATATGCTTAAAGAATTTCTTGGGGTTAGTCTTGCAGTCCTTGGCCACCTGCCTTTCATTTTGAATTTTAGCTGCTTTTATCACTTTTTTACAGATTTTATTAAGCTCTCTATAATTTTCAAAGGCTGATGCCGACCCCTCTGACTGATATTTTTTAAATGCCCTTTTTTTATTGTTTATTGCCCTCTTAACAGAAGGTAGAAGCCATGTTGGTTTTAGTTTTAGTCGCCTATACTTGTTACCCATAGGAATATATTTTGCAATAAATTTTCCCAAAGTATATTTAAAGCTCCCCCACTTGGCTTCTATATTACCATTTGCTAATAGCTGCTCCAAGTCTAGGTCCTGTATTGCATCCCTCAATAAGGAAAATTTGGTTCTTTTAAAATTAAATGTTTTTGCCTTCCCGCTCTGTTTTTCTTTTTTCCAGTTTACACTAAAGTGAATTATATTATGGTCACTGTTACCAAGATTTTCAGAAACCGTGACCGCTCCGACTAGTTCTGCTTTGTTAGAAATGACCAGATCCAACAGAGCATCACTTCTAGTGGGTTCCTCCACAAACTGCCGCATAAAATTATCCTCTAACAGATTGAGGAACTTCCTTTCCTTTGCAGTTGACACAGAACCGTGACCTCAGTCAATGCCTGGGAAATTAAAGTCACCCATTATTATCACTGTACCTGCCTGTGCTGCCCGCACCATTTGATTATGCATCTGTTCTTCTATCTCCTCAGTGATGTTCGGCGGTCTATAGATGACACCAAAAATAATATTTTCTGTATTATTACCCCCTTGTATTTCAACCCACAATGTTTCCACATCATTAGCTACTCCGCCCTGTATTACCTGTGTACTGTGCAGTTGTGCAGTTCTGCAAAGATCTGTTGTGTACTGCCAGGATCTTTATGGAGCACATGACTCCAAAAAGGTCTTGGCAGTACCACAAAAGCTAACCCCTAACACAAACATGTCTGTGGAGTTATGCAAGGATCTATGGTGTACTGCCAGGACCTTTATGGAACACATGACTCCAAAAAGGTCCTTGCAGTACCACATAAGCTAACCGCTAACACAAATAACAGATCTGTGGTGTACTGCCAGGACCTTTATGGAGCCTTTAATAATTTCTTCATAAAAATAGACATTGACCCTTAATTCACAGTGCTTGCGGAAGGGGAGGAGTTATCCCCGAAACGTCCATGAGTGACTTAGTCCTGCTATATTGTCGGCGTCTCATCGCTCCTTGCTGCAGGAGCGGCGCCATGAATGAACACATGAATGAACACAGGCTATGCCGCAACAAAAAACGCTGAGCATATGCATCTTATATGTTTACATGCAGGACATACTGTGAATTACGGGTCAATGTCTATTTTTATGGAGAAGTTATTAAAGGTTCTACATTTTTATTGCACTGGTTCTATGCATATGTTTGGTTGATGTACTGGTGGGAATGGAGATCCCTGAATTGAAGCCGTGCTAGCTATACTCAGCTATATCATATAAAGAAAGGCTACGTTATTTTTAAAGGACCTTTATGGAGCACAAGACTTCAAATAGGTCCTGGCAGTACCACAACAGTTCCTTCATGAACTCCACAGGTGATTACAACAGAAGGGGAAAAAAGTCCCCTTTAAAACGGCGTATTTTCAAACACAACCCGCAATAAAAAACTAATTTTTGCTATAGCATTTAAGTAACCACTCACCAATCCTCCGCTTTATAAACACACTCCGTTTCTCCTGCACTCAGTGGACCAAGCATGGAGCCAAACTCCTCTGGATGGTAAGCGGGAATAAATGCTGCTAAACAAAAAGCTAATTCCTCCCCCATCACATACTGTGGAGTTCTGCAAGGACCGTTGTGGTGTACGCCGGGATTTTTTAAGGGACACATGCTCCAAATGGGTCCACAGTACCACACAACTAACCCAAACAGAACAACATGTCTTTGGATTCTAAAAGTACCTGTGTTACTCCGGACCTTAAGGGACACAGACAAAAAAAGGGGACCGGCAGAAAACCACAAAGCTAACCCTAACATACAAAACGTCTTTTGATTAGAAAGGGACCTGTGGTTACTGCCCAGGACTTTATGGAGCACATGACCCAAAAAAGGGTTCTGGTATACAGAACGGTGCTTCAAAAACTCCACAGGTGATTAAACATAAGGGGAAAAAGTCCTTTTTTTAAAATGGCCCAGTATTCAAAAAAAAGCCTCAATAAAAAACAAATTTGCTACGCATATAAAGACCAAAGTTGGGATCCAAACTCCTCTGGATGATTACGAATATATAGCTGCTCACACAAGCAACCCCCCCCCATCACATTATTTAGTTCTGAAGGGATCTGGGGTGTACTCCGGGACCTTTATGGAGCAATGATCCAAAAAGTCCGGGCAGTCCCAAACAACGTTCCTTCAAGAACCCACGGGGTGCAACAAAAGGGGGAAAAAGTCCCCTTTAAAATTGTAGTATTCAAACACAAGCCGCAATAGAAAACAAATTTGCTACAGCATATAAGTGGCCACTCACCAATCCTCCTTTTTAAAAACAAACTTTTTTCTCCCTGCACTCAGTGTACCCCAACATGGAGCCAAACCCTCTAGAGGATAACTGGAAATATAGCACTGACACAATTTAACCCTTCCCCCAGTCACATGTCTTGGATTCTTAAGGACCTGTTTTGGGGTTACAGCCAAAACCCTTTTAGAGCAAAAACTCCAAAAAGGTCCTGTCGGGGAACACATAACTAACCCCAATACAAACATCATTTGTGGGTTCTGCAAGGACCTGTGGGTCTGTCGGGCCCCTTTATGGAGCAAAACTCCAAAAAGGTACTGGCAGTCCCACACAAGAAAACCCCAAATTTAAACAACTGTTTGTGGAACGCAAAATATGTGGTTACTGCCAACCAAAATTTTGGAGCACATGACCCAAAAAGGTGCTGGCAACCACAAACTAACCCGTAACATGAACAAATGTCGTGGCTTTGGGAAGGATCTTGGTGAAACTGCCCAGACATTAAGGAGCACATACTCAAAAAGGTCCTGGCGTACCAACAACAAACCCCTAACAGAACAACATGCTGGGGAGTTCTGAAAGGAAACGTATGTACACCAACCTTTATGGAGCACAAGACCCAAAAAAGGGCCGGGCAGTACCACAACATTTTCCTTCAAAAACCCACAGTATTACAACAAAGGGGGAAAAAGTCCCCTTTTTAAAAATGTGTCAGCATTTCCCCAAACCCCCAAGCCGAAAAAGAAAACAAGTTTGCTACAGCATATAAACCACTCCCCAAATCCCCCCTTTTATAAACACACTCCGTTTCTCCTGCACTCAGTGTAACCAAACAGTGGAGCCAAAGGCCTCTGCAGTGATAAGCTGGAATATATAGTTCCTGACACAAGCTAACCCCTCCCCCAGTCACATGGATGTGGAGTTCCGCAAAGACCTGTTGTGGTGTTCTGCCAGGACCTATATGGAGCACATGACTACAAATAGGTCCTGGCAGTACCACACAAGCTAACCCCTAACATGAAATAACATGCTGTAGATTTCTGCAGGGCCGGGGTTTTATTTCAGCCCTTTAAAAGGGAGAAACATGCCTCCAAAAACGGTACTGGCAGTACCACCAAGCTAACCCCTAACAAAAAAACATGTCTGTTATTTTCTGCAAGGACCTGATGTATGCCAGGGCCTTTTTTATTGTCACAAACTTAAAAAAGGTCCTGGCAACCAACAAGCTAACCCCTAACTAACACATGTCGTTAGTTCTGAAAGGGCCCTTTGTGGTTACTGCCAGGCCCTTTTAGGAGCACATGACTCCAAAAAGGTCCTCTGAGTACCTCTAAGCAAACCCCCCAAACCTGCACAAAAATTTGTGGAGTTCTCAGGGACCTTTTGTGGTTAATTCCGGGATTTTTATGGACACAATCCAAAATGGACCGGCAGTACCAATAACTAAACCCTAAGACAAACAACATACGTGAGTTCTGCAAGGACTTTGGTTACTCCCAATGCCTTTATTGAGCATTTTCCAAAAATATCTGGCAGTACCAACAATTTCCCTAACAGAACAACATGTCGGGGGATTTCTGCAAGGACCTGTGGTTACTCCCAGGATTTTATGGAGACATGTCCCAAAAAATCCGGGCACACCACAACAGGTCCTTCAAGAACGTCACAGGGGATTACAACAAAGGGGAAAAAAGTCCCCCTTTAAAATGTGCAGTAGTTAAAACAAAAACTGCAATAAAAAACAAATTTTACAGCATATAAGTAGCCACCACCAAATCCTCCGTTTATAAACACCCCCTTTCTCCTCCCTCATGTACCAAGCAGTGTAGCCAAGCTCCTCTGGAGTGAGACCAGGATTTTATAGCTTCTGACACAAGCTAAAACCCTCCCACAGTCTCATGCTGGGGATTTGAAAGACCTGTAGGTACTGCCGGGCCTTTTAGGAGCACAGACCCCAAAAAAACGTTCGGCAGTCCCAACAAAAAACCCCTAAATAAAAACATTCGGGGAGTTCTGAAAGGATCTGTGATGTACTGCCAGGATCTTTATGGAGCACAAACTCAAAAAGGGCCTAGCAGCCCCAACATTTTTCCTTCAAGAACCCCAAGGTGATTACACCAGAAGGGAAAAATTGCCCTTAAAATGGTCTCTAGTTAAAACACAAGCCGAAATAGAATACAAATTTGCTACGCAATAAGTACCACTCACCAATCCTCGGGTTTTTAAACAACTCTTTTTTTCTCTTGAAACTCAGTGGAGCCAAGCATGGAGCCAAACTCCTTGAGGGTAAGCTGGAATATATGTTGCTGACACAACTAATTCTCCCCCATCACATAAGGGAGTTCTGTCAAGGACCTGTTTTGGGATACTGCCAGGACTTTTAAGGAGCACATGACTCCAAATAGGTCCTGACAGTACCACATAAGCTAACCCGTAACATGAACAACATGTCTGTGGAGTTCTGCAAGTACCTGTGGTGTACTGCCAGGACCTTAATGGAGCACATGACTCAAAAATGGACCTGGCAGTACCACATAAGCTAACCCGGTACATGATACAACAGCTTTTGATTACAAAGGACTCTTTGGTGTTACTAGCCAGACCTTTATGGAGCACATGACACCAAAAAGGTTCTGGTAGTACAGGAACAGGTGCTTCAAGAACTCCACAGGTGATTACAACAGAAGGGGAAAAAGTGCCCTTTAAAATGTGTCAGTAGTTCAAACACAGGCCGCAATAGAAAACAAATTTGCTACAGCATATAAGTAGCCACTCACCAATCCTCCGGTTTATAAACGCACTCCATATCTCCTGCACTCAGTGTAGCCAAGCAGTGGAGCCAAACGCCTCTGAAGTGATAAGCTGGAATATATTGCTGCTGACACAAGTTAACCCCTCCCCCAGTCACATGTCTGTGGAGTTCTGTAAGGACCTGTTTTGGTGTACAGCCAGAACCTTTATAGAGCATAAGACTCCAAAAAGGTCCTGTCAGGAACACATAATCTAACCCCTAATACAAACATCATGTCTGTGGAGTTCTGCAAGGACCTGTGGTGTACTGTCAGGACCTTTATGGAGCATAAGACTCCAAAAAGGTACTGGCAGTACCACACAAGCTAACCCCTAACATTAACAACATGTTTGTGGAGTACCGCAAGAATATGTGGTGTACTGCCAGGACCTTTATGGAGCACATGACTCCAAAAGGTGCTGGCAGTACCACTAAGCTAACCCTACATGAACAACAATGTCTGTGAGTTTGGAAGAAGAACTGTGAGTAATGCCATGTACATTTAAGGACACATACTCGAAAAGTCCTGGCAGTAACAGACAAGCTAACCCCTAACATGAACAACATGTCTTTGGAGTTCTGAAAGGATATTTGATGTACTACCAGTAACTTTATGGAGCACAAGACTCCAAAAAGGTCCAGGCAGTACCACAACAGTTCCTTCAAAAACTCCACAGGTGATTACAACAGAAGCGGAAAAAGTTCCCTTTAAAATGTGTCAGTAGTTCAAACACAAGCCGCAAAAGAAAACAAGTTTGCTACAGCATATAAGTAGCCACTCACCAATCCTCCGGTTTATAAACACACTCCGTTTCTCCTGCACTCAGTGTAAACCCAAACAGTGTGGAGCCCAAAGGCCTCAGCATGTGATTAAGCTGGAATATATAGTTCCGCCGAAACAAGCTAACCCCTCCCCCAGTCACATGGATGTGGAGTTCCGCAAAGACCTGTTGTGGTGTTCTGCCAGGACCTATATGGAGCACATGACTACAAATAGGTCCTGGCAGTACCACACAAGCTAACCCCTAACATGAACAACATGACTGTGGAGTTCGGCAAGGATATGTGGTGTACTGCCAGGACCTTTATGGAGCACATGAATACAAAAAGGTTCTGACAGTACCACATAATCTAACCCCCAACACATACAATATGTATGTGGAGTTCTGCCAGGACCTTTATGGATCACATGACTCCAAAAAGGTCCTGGTAGTATCACAACAGGTCCTTCAAGAACTCCACAGGTGATTACAACAGACGGGGAAAAAGTTCCCTTTAAAAGGTTACAGTAGTTCAAACACAATCTGCAATAGAAAACAAACTTGCTACAACTTATAAGGAGCCACTCATCAATCCTCCAGTTTATAAACACACTCTGTTTCTCCTGCACTCAGTGTAGCCATGCAATGCATCCAAGCTCCTCTGGAGTGATGAGCTGGAATTTGTAGCTGCTGACACAAGCTAACCCCTCCCCCAGTCACATGTCTGTGGAGGTCTGAAAGGACCTGTAGTGTACTGCCAGGACCTTTATGGAGCATATGACTCCAAAAAGGTTCTGGCAGTACCACACAAGCTAACCCCTAACATGAAATAACATGTCGGTAGAGTTCTGCATGGACCTGTGGTGTACTGACAGGACCTTTACGGAGCACATGCCTCCAAAACGGTACTGGCAGTACCACACAAGCTAACCCCTAACATGAACATCATGTCTGTGTAGTTCTGCAAGGACCTGTGATGTATGCCAGGGCCTTTATTGTGCACATTACTTCAAATAGGTCCTGGCAGTACCATACAAGCTAACCCCTAACATGAACATCATGTCTGTGTAGTTCTGCAAGGACCTGTTGTGGTGTACCGCCAGGACCTTTATGGAGCACATGACTCCAAAAAGGTCCTCTGAGTACCTCATAAGCTAACCCCTAACCTGCACAACAAGTGTGTGGAGTTCTGCATGGACCTATTGTGGTGTACTTCCAGGACCTTTATGGAGCACATGACTCCAAAATGGACCTGGCAGTACCACATAAGCTAAACCCTAAGACAAACAACATGACTGTGGAGTTCTGCAAGGATCTTTGGTGTACTGCCAATGCCTTTATGGAGCATGTTTCCAAAAAGTATCTGGCAGTACCAGACAAGTTAACCCCTAACATGAACAACATGTCTGGGGAGTTCTGCAAGGACCAATGGTGTACTGCCAGAACATTTTTTATGGAGCATCTGACTCCAAAAAGGTACTGCCAATACCACAACAGGTCCTTCATCAACTCCACAGGTGATTACAACAGAAGGGGAAAAAGAATCCTTTAAAATTTGTCAGTAGTTAAAACACAATCTGCAATAGAAAACAAATTTGCTACAGCATATAAGTAGCCACTCACCAATCCTCCGGTTTATAAACACACTCCGTTTCTCCTGCACTCAGTGTAGCCAAGCAGTGTAGCCAAGCTCCTCTGGAGTGATGACCAGGAATTTATAGCTTCTGACACAAGCTGAACCCTCTCACAGTCTCATGTCTGTGGAGTTCTGCAAGGACCTGTAGTGTACTGCCAGGACCTTTATGGAGCACATGACTCCAAAAAGGTCCTGGCAGTACCACACAAGCTAACCCCTAACATGAACAACATGTCTGTGGAGTTCTGCAAGGATCTGTGGTGTACTGCCAGGACCTTTATGGAGCACAAGACTCCAAAAAGGTCCTGGCAGCCAACAGTTCCTTCAAGAACTCCACAGGTGATTACAACAGAAGGGGAAAAATTGCCCTTTAAAAGTGTTCTATTTAAAAACACAACCGCAATAGAAAACAAATTTGCTACAGCTATAAGTAGCCCCACCAATCCTCTGGTTTATAAACACCTTGTTTCTCTTGCACCAGTGGAGCCAAGCATGGAGCCAAACTCCTCTGGAGGGGTAAGCGGGAAATATAGCCTAACAAGCTAATTCCCCCCCTCACATATTGGATTCTGCAAGGACCTGTTGTGTTACTGCCGGAAATTTTAAGGAGCACATACCCAAAAGGTCCTGCATACCCATAAGCTAACCCGTAACAGAACAAAGTTGTGATTTCGCAAGTACCTGTGGTGTACTGCCGGCCCTTAATGGAGCAAAATGACTCAAAAATGCCCGGCAGTACCACATAAGCTAACCCAAAACATGAACAACAGCTTTTGTTTTATGCAAGGCCCTTGGTGACTGCCAGGACCTTTATGGAGCACATAAACCCCAAAAAGGGTTCTGGAGTACAGGAACATGCTTAAAGAACTCCACGGGTGATTAAAAAAAAATGGAAAAAGTCCCTTTAAAAAAATGTGTCATATTTCAAAAACAAGCCGCAATAAAAAAAATTTGCTAAGCTATATATATAGCCAAGTTGGGATCCAAACCCTTGGAGGATTAGCTGGAATTATAGTGCTGAAAAACAAGCTAACCCCTCCCCAGCACATTCTGTGGGTTCGCAAGGGCCCTGTTGTGGTGTACTGTCAGGACCTTTATGGAGCACATGACTCCAAAAAGGTCCTGGCAGTACCACATAAGCTAACCCCTAACATGAGCAACATGTCTGTGGAGTTCTGCAAGTACCTGTGGTGTACTGCCAGGACCTTTATGGAGCACATGACTCCAAAAAGGTCCTGGCAGTACCACACAAGCTAACCACTCTCCTAGTCACATGTCTGTGGAGTTCTGCAAGGACCTGTTGTGGTGTACTGCCAGGACTTTTAAGGAGCACATGACTCCAAATAGGTCCTGACAGTACCACACAAGCTAACCCTTAACATGAACAACATGTCTGTGGAGTTCTGCAAGGACCTGTGGTGTACTGTCAGGATCTTTTTGGAGCACATGACTCCAAAAAGGTCCTGGCAGTACCACTCAATCTAACACTTACATGAACAACATGTCTGTGGAGTTCTTCAAGGACCTGTGGTGTACTGCCAGGACCTTTATGGAGCACATGACACCAAAAAGGTCCTGGTAGTACCACAACAGGTACTTCAAGAACTCCACAGGTGATTACAACAGAAGGGGAAAAGTACCCTGTAAAATGTGGCAGTAGTTTAAACACAAGCCGCAATAGAAAAGTAATTTGCTACGGCATACAAGTAGCCACTCACCAATCCTCCTGTTTATAAACACACTCCGTTTCTCCTGCACTCAGTGTAAACAAGCAGTGGAGCCAAACGCCTCTGGAGTGATAAGCTGGAATATATAGCTGCTGGCACAAGCTAACCCCTCCCCCAGTCACATGTCTGTGGAGTTCTGCAAGGATCTGTGATGTACTGCCAGGACCTTTATGGAGCACATGACTCCAGAAATGTCCTCTCAGTACCACATAAGCTAACCCCTAACCTGTACAACATGTCTGTGTAGTTCTGCAAGGACCTTTTGTGGTGTACTGCCAGGACCGTTAAGGAGCACATGACTCCAAATAGGTCCTGGCAGAACCACACAAGCTAACCCGTAACATGAACAACATGTCTGTGGAGTTCTGCCAGGATCTGTGGTGTACTGCCAGGACCTTTAGGGAGCACATGACTCCAAAATTGTCCTGGCAGTACCACATAAGCTAACCTCTAAAACAAACAACATGTCTGTGGAGTTCTGCAAGGATCTGTGGTGTACTGCCAGGACCTTTACGGAGCACATGACTCCAAAAAGGTCCTGGCAGTACCACATAAGCTAACCCCTAACGCAAACAACCTGTCTGTGGAGTTCTGCCAAGATCTGTGGTGTACTGCCAGGTCGTTTATTGAGCACGTCTACAAAACGGTTCGGGCAGTACCACATAAGCTAACCCCTAACATGAACAACATGTCTGTGGAGTTCTGCAAGGGCCTGTGGTGTACTGCCAGGACCCTTATAGAGCACAAGACTCCAAAATGGTCCTGGCAGCTCCACAACAGTTTCTTCAAAAACTCCACAGGTGATTACAACAGAAGTGGAAAAAGTGCCCTTTAAAATGTGTTAGTAGTTCAAACACAAGCCGCAATAGAAAACAAATTTGCTACAACAGATAAGTAGCCACTCACCAACCCTCCAGTTTATAAACACACTCCGTTTCTCCTGCACTCAGTGTAGCCAAGCAGTGGAGCCAAACAACTCTGG
Source organism: Phyllomedusa bahiana (assembly GCA_025379985.1). Classification (NCBI taxonomy): domain Eukaryota; kingdom Metazoa; phylum Chordata; class Amphibia; order Anura; family Hylidae; genus Phyllomedusa; species Phyllomedusa bahiana. The sequence continues at coordinate 9,697 of JAODAL010051805.1, read as the reverse complement.
AGTAATGAGCTGGAATTTATAGCTGCTGACACAAGCTAACCCCTCCCCCAGTCACATGTCTGTGGAATTCTGCAAGGACCTGTTGTGGTGTACTGTCAGGACCTTTCATATTTCATAGTTTGTAAGGCTAAAAAAAGACAAGTCGTCCATCTAGTTCAGCCTGTTGTGCTAAGGTGTTGATCCAGAGGAAGGCAAAAACCCCCAATGAGGTAGAAGCCAATTGCCCTCATTTTAGGGAAAAAATTCCTTCCTGACTCCAATCTGGCAATCAGAAAAATCCCTGGATCATTGACCCCTCTCCTGAAACCTAGTCACTAATAACTTGTTATATTATTACGCTCCAGAAATGCATCCAAACCCCTTTTTGAACTCGGTTTATTGAATTCAACCATGACAAGTCCCTCTGGCAGAGGAATTCCATAGTCTCACTGCTCTTACAGTAAAGAATCCCTTTCTATGTTTATGTAGAAACTTTCGTTCCTCAAGACATAAAGGATGCCCCATTGTTCTAGATACAGCCCTGTGTATAAATAAATCTTGGGAGAGATCTCTATATTGACCTTTGATGTATATAAACATATTTAATTTGTCCCCCTGAAGCCTTCTTTTCTCTTAAACAAAATAACCCTAATCTTGCCAATCTTTCTGTGTACTGTAGTCCACCCAGTACTTTTATTATTTTTATTGCCCGCCTTTGTACCTGTTCAAGCTCTACAATGTCTTTCCTGTCACTGGTGCCCAAAACTGTACACAATATTCCATGTGTGGTCTAACCAGTGACTTGTATAATAGAGAATAATGTTCTCATCATGTGCCTCTATGCCCCTTTTTAATGCACCCCATGATCCTATTTGCCTTGGCAGCTGCTGTCTGACACTGGCTGCTACAATTAAGTTTACTGTCCACCAGGATTCCCAAGTCCTCTCCATGTCACTTTTACCCAGCCTTTTTCCACTTAACATGTAGTCATGTAATGGATTTTTCCTCCCCATGTGCATAACCTTGCATTTATCTGTGTTAAACCTCATCTGCCATTTCCCTGCCCTGCCTCCAAACCCTTAAATCCAGATCCCTTTGTAATAACACATTATCCTCTATTGTGTTGATTACTTTACAGAGCTTTGTATCGTCTGCGAAGTTCGATATTCTACTGTGCAATCCATGTGTTAACATCATTAATAAAAATGTTGAAGAGGATAGGGCCCAATACTGCCCCTTTTGGAACCCCACTAGTAACAGCAATCCAGTCAGAGTATGTCCCGTTAATTACTACCCTTTTTTTTTTTATCAGTGAGCCAGTTGCCTACCCATTGCACAGGGTTTTCCCCCATTCCAAGCATTTCATTTTACTTACCAACCTTTTATGTGGCACCGTATCAAATGCTTTAGAAAAAACTAGATATATGACATCCAGTGCCTCACCCTGATCCAGTCTAGCACTAACTTCCTCATAGAAGCTGATGAGATTAGTCTGACAGGACCGATCCTTCATAAACCCATCTGGAAGGCATTATACATTTATTTTCAGTGAGATACTCCGGGATAGCATCGCTGAGAAAACCTTCAAACATTTTACCTAAAAAACAGAGGTAAAAACTTACCGGCCTATATTTCCTGGATCACTTTTTGACCCTTTTTGAATATTGGCACCACATTTGCTATGCGCCAATCCTTTGAGACATACCCCGTTATTAGACAGTCCATAAATATCTACCGCTGTACAAAGCATTGGTGCGACCTCACTTAGAATATGCTGTTCAGTTCTGGGCCCCAGTTTATAGAAGAGATTAATAGAGCTAGAGTGAGTACAAAGACGAGCAACCAAACTTAAAAGGGGGAATGGAGCATCTTGGTTATGAGGCGAGGTTAGTAGAATTGAACTTATTTAGTCTTGAGAAAAGACGGCTTCGTGGGGGACATGATTAATTTATATAAATATATAAATGGCCCCCTACAAAAAATATGGGGAAAAATTATTTCAGGTGAAGCCCCCTCAAAAGACAAGGGACATTCCCTTCGACTAGAGAAAAAAAGATTTAATCTCCAGAGGAGAAGAGCGTCTTCACTGTAAGAACTGTAAATCTGTGGAATTAAACCTGCCTGAGGAGCTGGTTCACAGCAGGAACTGTAGAGAGTTTTTAAGAAAGGCTTAGATACCTACTGGAAACTAAAGAATATTAATTGCGTACGTAGCTAGGTAAAATTCTGGGTCCTGGCCGGTGGCGGCTCTGGGGTCAGATATAGGGTCTATACTGGAGCAGGTTGGTTCTTGCCTTGTGGGTTTTGGGGCATTAACCAGTGGAGAGCCTGGGCTTTAAGTCCTTGTCTCTCTCCCTCCCCACATTTTCCCCACCCTTGGTTGAACCGATGGACATGTGTCTTCTTTCAACCTACTAACTATGTAACTATGTAACTATGTAATATTAAGAATAGGGGCCTATCTATGACATCACTTAACTCCCTTAGGACACGTGGGTGTATACCATCTGGACCTGGGATTTGTCTATTTTAAACTTTTAAGACGGAGCCTTTCACTTCTTTTTGGTAAGACAAGAAACTTTTAAGTTGGAGTTTACCTCATCCCTCTGTTCAACAGGAAGCTATCCTCCTCGGTAAATACAGTGGAGAAAAAAATGTTTAATAGGTTTGCTTTTTTCTCATCGCCCTCTACTTTCTCTCCCCCAGTATTTTTCAAAGGGCCAACATTTCTGTTTTAATCTTTTTCTATTTATATAGTTAAAAAAATATTTTGGGGTTAGTTTTACTTTCATGGCGATACGTCTTTCCGTCTCTAGCTTTTCTTTCCCTTTTTCTTTATTTTACACACTTTAAAGTTTTTCCCTATAGCGTTTAGTGCCTCTTCACTACCCTCCTGTTTTAGTAGGTGAGCCGCTTTTTTTTTTTTTTTTTTATTGCCTCTTTTACATCCTGTTAATCCACCCTTGGGTTTTTACTGTTTCTTTAAATTTTTTTATTACCATAAGGTATGTACTTCTCACAGTGGTAGCCTAGGATGTTTTTAAAAATATCCATTTATTATTTGTTCTGCCATATTTAAACACATTGTCCCAGTCAATACGGTTTAGGGCCTCCCTAAGCAGAATAAGATTAGCCTTCCTAAAAATCAGTGTTTTTGTGGCTCCTTGACAAAAAACTCTATTGAAGGATAAACGGAAATTTATTATATTATGGTCACTATTTCCCAGGTGCCTCTCAACCTGAACCTTTGTTACTCTGTCAGGTCTATTAGTCAATAATAAATCTAGAATGGCCTGTCCTCTAGTCGGTTCTGCACCATTTGGCAAAGGTAATTATCATTAGTTATTGACAAAAACCTGTTTCCTTTGTGAGAGCTACAGGTTTCAGATTCCCAATTGATGTCTGGATAGTTAAAGTCGCCCATAATAATAACCTCATTCCGATTAGCCGCCTTATCTATTTGCCTGAGGAGTACACCAGCTCAGGTCACATCACATTACAGTGAATATAGCACTGATCCAATATAGAAGTAAAATAATCCCTGACGTCAGGGACTCACCAGAGACGTCCTATCTGAAGAGTCGTCCTCTCAAGTCGTTCTTCATCCCTTTTCTTATGCATCCATTCCACACCGCCATGATGACTTGTCCCGGCCACAACTCATCCCTGCAGAAATTACACACAAATATCTTATAATCCTCAATTTTCCAGAACCTCTTTATCCATTCCCACCTCTGTACAAACTGCCCAAGGGGTTGGAAGGTGGGGAGAGGACTAACCCCCCTTGAGATAATGCTAGAACTATGGGCTGCTGCCCTCTCAATTATATTACCAGGTAGGTAGGCAAGACCCTAGGTAGGTAGGCAAATGGGCAAGGTCACAGGTAACTTGATAGGCCCTATTTAGGTAGACCCTCGCTGGAAAATTTAGTAGGCCAGCCCTAGGCAGGCTGGTGGGTACCTAGCCATGGGTGGGTAGTTAAATAGCCCTCAGGTAGATATGCAAGCCCTAGTTAGGAAAGTAGATTGTCTACAGTTAGGTTGGTGGACCTCAGTTAGGTAGACTGTATGTTGGTGTTGGTGAGTCCCAATTAGTTAGGCTGTAGGTAGGTGGTTTCCCCCAGTGACGTAAGCCGTAGGGAGTGAGCGTCCCCTTGACAAAGGCTGCAAGCAGTTAGGGACCCCCTTTATGTAGTATACAGGCAGTTAGAGCTTCCCTTGAAGTAGTATACAGGCAGTTAGGGCCTCCTTTAGGGTGCTTTCACACGGTGCGGTTTTGACCGTGTGAAAGCACCCTTAGGTAGTATACAGGCAGTTAGGGGTCTCATTTAGGTAGTATACAGGCAGTTAGGGGTCTCCTTTAGGTAGTATACAGGTAGTTAGGGGCCTCCTTTAGCTAGAGTGCAGTAAGTCAGCCCCCCCCCCTTTTAGCTAGAGTGCAGTGTCAGCCCCCCCCCCTTTTAGCTAGTGTGCAGGAAGTCAGGGCCCCCTTTTAGCTAGTGTGTAGGTAGTCAGGGCCCCCTTTAGTATTTAGATAGTCAGGGCCCCCTTTAGGTAGTCAGGGCCCCCTTAGTTAGCCAGCGCCCCCTTTAGTAGTCAGGGCTCCCCTTAGGTAGCCAGGGCCCCCTCCTTTAGTAGTCAGGGTCCCCTTAGTCATGGCCCCTTTTATGAAGCCAGGGCCACCTTAGTTAGCCAGGGCCACCTTAGTTAGCCAGGGCCCCCCTCTAGGTAGTCAGGGGCCCCCCTCTGAGTAGTCAGGGGCCCCCCTTGTGTAGCCAGGGCCCCCTTGTAAAAAAAACAAACAGCCACTCACCTGAATGCCGTTCCCGGCCGCTCCGAGCTCCCCGCCGGCTCCGTACTGCCGCCCTGCATAGGCGGCGCGGTGATGTGATGTCACCAGTAGGGGCCGGCGCCCGGCAGGCTGAAGGCCTGACGCGTTCAGCCTGCCAGGGAGTTCAGCGGAGCGCAGCACTAGTGGCGCTGTGCTCCGCTGACACCGCGCAGCCCCGGGAGTCGGGGACATTAGTCCCCGACTCCCGGGCCGGTCTTGGGCGCTTGGGACGCAGGGCCCGGGCGCTCAGGTATCGGATGCGCGGCCGGGCCCCGGGAAGCGACGGCACTGCCTCCGGGGCCCACAGCGGCTCGGGGGGGCCCACCGGGGGATTCACCGTCCCCCGGCGGCCCAGTCCGAGCCTGACTGGGGCTGCTAGTATGCATGCCCTAAATCACTGCTCTGTGCAGCAGGCAGAGCGAGGACGAAGGAGACCTCAGCAGCCCCTGGAGCCACTAAAAACAAGTTACCTAGAAATCAGTAAGAGATTTGTTATTGACATATATTGCAAACTTGCTTGTCTTTTGAAGATCTTTAATTTGAATGACAATCTTTGTAGTGAGACAACCCCTTTAAGATATATATACCAACACACACACACTATTATAGCATGCTACAAAAATAAGACATCCCCTGAAAATAAGACATAGTGCATCTTTAGGAGCAAAAAGTAATATAAGACGCTGTCTTATTTTTGGGGAAAGAGGGTATATGACAGTATCAGGGTGGGAGTGTACAGAGCAGTGTATATATATCAGTATCAGGGTGACAGTGTACATGGCAGTGTATATATATGACAGCATCAGGGCGATAGTGTACGACAGGTATGTATATATATATGACAGTATCAGGGTGACAGTGTACATGGCAGTGAGTATATATATGACAGTATCAGGGTGACAGTGTACATAGCAGTGTATATATATATATATGACAGTATCAGGATGACAGTGTACATGGCAGTGTACAACCTCAATTCCCAAAAAGTTGGGACGCTAAATAGATTGTGAATAAAAACTTAAAAACTGGATGCAATGATGTGGAGGTGCCAACATCTAATATTTTATTCAGAATAGAACATAGATGACAGATCAAAAGTTTAATCTGAGTAAATGTAACATTTTAAAGGAAAAATATGTTGATTCAAAATTTCAGTGTCTACAAATGCCAAAGAAGTTGGGACAAGTAGCAATAAGTGGCTGGAAAAATGACATTGAGCATATAACGAACAACTGGAAGACCAATCAACACTAATTAGGTGAATTGACAACATGATTGGGTATAAAAAGAGCTACTCAGAGTGTCAGTGTCTCTCTGAAGCCAAGATGGTAAGAGGATCACCAATTCTACCATTGTTGCGCAGAAAGATAGTGCAGCAATACCAGGATGGTGTTACCCAGCGTAAAATAGCAAAGATTTTAAAGTTATCATCATCAACCATACATAACATTATCCAAAGATTCAGAGAATCTGGAACAATCGCTGTGCGTAAGGGTCAAGGCCGTAAAACTCTACTGGATGCTCGTGATCTCCGGGCCCTTAAACATCACTGCACCTCAAACAGGAATGCCACTGTCAAGGAAATAACAGAATGGGCTCAGGAATCCTTCCAGAAAGCATTGTCAGTGAACACAATCCACCGTGCCATCCGCCGTTGCCAGCTGAGACTCTACAGTGCAAAAAGGAAGCCATTTCTGAGCAAGCTCCACAAGCTCAGCCGTTTGCACTAGGCCAGGGGTCATTTAAAATGGAGTGTGGCAAAATGGAAAACTGTTCTATGGTCAGTTGAGTTACGATTTGAAGTTCTTTATGGAACAGTGGGACGCCATGTCATCCGGACCAGAGAGGACAAGGACAACCCAAGTTGTTATCAACGCTCTGTTCAGAACCCTGCATCACTAATGGTATGGGGTTGCATGAGTGCTTGTGGCATGGGCAACTTGCATGTCTGAAAAGGCACCATTAATGCAGAGAGCTATGTTCAGTTCTAGAACAACATATGCTCCCATCTAGACGTCATCTTTCAGGGAAGACCCTGAATTTTTCAACAAGATAATGCCAGACCACATTCTGCAGCAATCACAACATCATGGCTACGTAGGAGAAGGATCCGGGTACTGAAATGGCCAGCCTGCAGTCCAGATCTTTCACCTATAGAGAACATTTGGTGCATCATAAAGAGGTGCGACAAAGAAGGCCCAAGACGATTGAACAGTTAGAGGCAGTGGCGGGACGATGGGTAGGCAGAGAGAGGCGGTCGCCTAGGGCGCCATATCTCTGCCTGCCACTAGGGGGGCGCAGTTCAATGTGTAATATGACTCTCTCCACAGCGCCCGGCAGTGAGCAGCAGCAGCCGGCTGAAGTTATGTGCTGGGTCGTCTCTCCAAGCGCCGTCCCCTTCATCTCTCAGGCATCAGAGAGAAGGCGGGCGGCAGAGGAACATTCAAATGACTTCTCCTGCAAGTTTAGAAGCCAGACGGGAGGAAAGGAAAAGTGAGTCTGTGAGTGCAGCAGTCCCGTCCGAAGCCTCTAGGTCTCCGTAGTCTTCCTGTGTGCAGTGCAGAGAGCTGGCCTTAGCAGTCATTGTGAACTGATGACACCTCTCCTGCACAAACACTGTTGAGAAGAGAGAGAGCAGAGGAGTCATCAGTTCACCATGATCCCTGCTGTGCCCCCCTCCTCTCCAGTGTGGGCTCCTCCAGCTCTGCTAACTCTCTGTTGGCCAGAGAATACTGGAGAGCTCACACTGAGGCTGAAGTATTGACTGCTTCCCCCTCTCACTGTAATAGTAAGACACTCACTGTGAACCCCTTCCCTCTGTGTATGACATCATTTATCATATATTGTGTGTATGTATGTATATATATATATATATATATATATATAAATGTCTATATATACACACACACACTAACACCTCTCTATATAAATGCAGTATCTGTGTGTGCAGAGATATATGTGTGTGTATATGTATAAAACATGCATGCAATATACAGTATACACACATGTGCATATAACAAATACACTATGTCTGATAGTCTGCTTTTGTTACCCATAGCAACCGATCAGCCCATAGGAACCAATAAGGTAATGTTCACACAGGCGTGTTGAGTCCATGTGAACTTACGTTATTAGATACATGTTTGGATCCATCTATTGGACACTAAACGGACCCAAACACGCATCTAATAATATGCAGTGTGATTTATGCTGCTAGCAATGCAAAACACACATCAGCGTTCACACGAGTAATGGCCGATGCATCTCATTGCATCGTTCTGATGTGTCTTTCAGATCCGTTCATGTCAATTCTTGATCCGAAAGACGCAGCAGAAGCCCTATAACAAACTGTAGGGTGCGATCCTGCTGCATCAAAACACACAGCTGCATCACGTTGGATCCAATCGACGCTGTTTTTGGATGCGATTTTCGGATCCAACATGGATCCAAACTTGTATCCAAAAACACTGTGTGAACATACCCTAAGAGCTCAGCTATTATTTCTTCTACTATGCAAAAAAAATAAAAGCTGTGCTCGGATCGGTTGGTATGGGTAGCAGACAGCCTTCACCTCAGTATTCAGGTTAAATTAGTGTGTTGGCACCTTGTGATCAGTGAGTGAGCTTTGGGTTGCAGTTTTGGCCCCCAGTCTCTAAAAGGTTCATCCAACACTGCACTCACTGCTGCTCCCTATTCTGCTGCGGAAAATAAATACTTGTAACCCCTTCCTGACAGACGGTCATAATGACTCTCTGTTTTTTCCTCTCCGCCTTACCAGAGCCATAACTTTTTTTATTTTTCCACCTACATAGACACATGATGGATTTTATTTTGTGGGACAAGATGGACTTTCTAATGGTGCAATTCACTGTACAAAAAAAATTCTAAGTGGAAAAAAACATACTTGTGCCATGTTTGTCAGAGATTTTTTTTTATACCACGTTCACTCTTTGGTATAAATAATGTGTTATATGTATTCTGCAGGTTGATTCAAGTCAAGCAATACCAAACATGTATGGTTTTCATGTTTAAGTACCATAAAAAAAATTCCAAACATCTGCTCTGTAAATTTTCAGCCGATACGTTTTTTTGTTCGTGCCCTTGTGGACCTGAGTGATGGTGCATTTTTTGCGGGCTGATATGTACTTTTTATTGGCACCATTTTGGGATACATGTGACTCTATCAGTTTTCTTCAATTTTAGGGGATGCGAAATGACCAAAAACCCCAAATTTTAGCATAAAATAATTTTTTTTCTATTATGGTGTTAAACGTCTGATTGATGTTATATTTTACTAGATCGGATTGTTTGTGGTGATACGAATTTTGTGTAGCTTTTTTAATTTTATTTTTTGATTTGTAAAATGGCGGTGGGGATTTGAACTTTTAATATTTTTTTTTTATAATAGGTGAGGGGAAGGGGGGGGGCATCTCACCCATTTGCCTAGGGCACCAAAATGTTTGGTCCCGGCCCTGGTTAGAGGCCTGTACTAGACATGAATGGGAGAGCATTCCTATTTCTAAACTTGAGAAACTGGTCTCCTCTGTCCCCAAACATCTGTTGACTGTTGTAAGAAGAAGGAGGGTGCCACACAGTGGTAAAAACGCCATGGTCCCAACTTATTTGGGATTTTTTGACGCCATGAAATTTTGAAACAACATATTTTTCACTTAAAATGATGCATTCTCTCAGTTTCAACTTTCGATCTGTGATTTGTGTTCTATTCTGAATATAATATTAGATGTTGGCCCCCCTCCACATCATTGCTTCAGTTTTTATTCCAATTTGTTTAGCGTCCCCCAACTTTTTTGGAATTGAGGTTTGTTGGTTTAAAATAATATATATAATATAATATATATAGATATATATTTTTCACACACTGGCCCTT
>JAODAL010051804.1:0-26442 GCA_025379985.1 Phyllomedusa bahiana | reverse complement strand
CACGCCCGTAGACGCTCCTAATCAACTTGTTACGCTGTCTTAAATAGTCACCTTTATAAAAGACTCCTGTCCACAGACTCAATTAATCATTTCAGACTCTAACATCTACAACATGGGCAAGACCAAATAGCTTTCTAAGGATGTCAAGGACAAGATCATAGACCTGCACAAAGCTGGAATGGGCTACAAAACCATAAGTAAGATGCTGGGTGAGAGGGAGACAAGTGTTGGTAAATAGTAAGAAAATGGAAGAAATACAAAATGGCAAATCAACATCAATCTGGTGCACCATGCAAAATCTCATCTCGTGGGGTATTCTTAATCATGAGGAAGGTGAGAGATCAGCTGAAAACTACACGGTGGGAACTTGTTAATGATCTCAAGGCAGCTGGGACCACAGTAACCAAGAAAACCATTGGTAACACATTACGCCCGTAATGGCTTTTAAAGGGGTTTTCTCTCTACAAGGTTTGCTTTTTATGTTAAAGATATTGTAGAAACTAGTCACTTTGCAATATATGTCCATTAACAGTGTCTACCTATTCTAAGATATCCTCTCTTGTATGGGCTTCCTCAGCTCCTCAGGTCACTATAGTTACAGACCTGTTTGATCTCTCCTGATTGGCTTCCAGCATTGGTCGCTATAGCAACAGACCTGTTGACCTCAGCAGGTTGAGTAGCCAGTAGAGGCCAGTTAAAAACGCCCTGAATTTAAAAATGAAACTTAGAAAACAGGACTGAGTAGATGAATCCATGTAGTAAGACAACCCCTTTAAAATCCCCTGCTCAGGAAGGCACATGGGCAGGCCCATCTGAAGTTTGCCAATGAATACCTGGATGATACTGTGAGTGATTGGGAGAAGGTGCTGTGGTCAGATGACACAAAAATTAAGCTCTTTGGTATTAACTCAACTCACCATGTTTGTGTCAAGTTGATGATTTATGTAAAACATTATAATCTGTTCTATATATTACTTCCTTATAAAGCTCACCAGATGTTGGGCGACATGTATGAATCTCGCCACGTCGGAGCACATGTTTCCGCCAGTTTTCCGGCGAAATTTGCGCCTCATGTATGTCGGCACCCGAGGTGCGCTCATACATGCGGTGTAAAGTCCGCCACGCCTCGTCAGTGTGTGAGGCGCAGTGCGGGGACTTAGGTGCAGTGCGGGACTGCGCCTAATATTTGCCGTCCGAGGAGGTGCGCTTATACATGCCGTGTAAAGTCCGCCGTGCCTCGCCAGTGTGTGAGGCGCAGTGTGGGACTTAGGCGCAGTGCGGGACTGCGCCTCACATGTTTTCCGATTCGAGACAGGCTGGAAAACAGTGAGAAATCATTAAAGATGTCCGTGCGGCATGGAGTATGAATAAAAAAATCGCCTTTATAACGGCGTAAAACGTTCCCTGAAAAAGTGCTCAAACCTACTAAAAAAAATACATAAATAAAACTACTTTCCAAAAATCAAGAACGGCGCTACATCGGGAATTTGGATATTGAAAACTGAAGGGGAAATACAGTAATTCAAATTCTGTAAGCTATTCTCATTGGTCGGCAGAAACCAGCCAATCAGAATAGGAGCGACAGTGACCCATTAAAACCTATGGAGAAGTATTGACCAATCAAAATCAAAGGCGGGACAGTTCAAAATACAGTAAAAATGCAGAAAAGAGCTGATTGGTTGAGCTAGCGGGGGCTTGGCAATCCTGGCCAATCAGAATAGGAGCGACAGTGACCCATTAAAACCTATGGAGAAGTATTGACCAATCAAATTCAAAGGCGGGACAGTTCAAAATACAGAAAAAAATCAAGCGCGAGCTACTTGTCCCATTACGTTATGGAAGATGGGGGGCAATGAATCTGGGCTCTACAGCCGTGAGGCATGGAGTATGATTAAAAAAATCTTTTTTTTAGGTGTAAAATTTATCAAAAAGACTAAAAATTTCCATAAATTTTAAATCAATCAAATCACAAACAATGGTTTGTCGCCGGGGACCGGCGCTACACGGAAATTGGATTAAGAATTCCCGGGAAAAAAGTAATTAAAATTCTTTAACCCTAATGACCTTAGATTTGCATACTCCGGGTTTTGGGGGGGGTTAACGCACCTGGACGATGATAGCCTGAGGATCACGCAAACTCTAAAGCAGAGTTCCGCATGGCGGGGGGGTGCAGCTGTTATTACAGGGACACCCGCAGCGTCGCCCCGACCGAGATCCTCCGAGGGGGCCGTTAACCCTTAATTATCGCGACGTGGGTCGCAATAACTAACGTAGACCAGGAAGAGATCGCTCCTCCTCGTCTCGTCGGCGACGGCAGCACACATCGTGGGGCTCTGTTGCTGAAGACAGAAAAGGAAGGATTTAAAAATCCCTTTCCCGGGATTGTCTGTAAACGCACGATCCCGGGCCGTGCCCGTGGGATGGCCCCGGATCGGACTGACAATTGTCATAGGAACCAGTCAAGCAAAATTTTGTACTGATTCCTATTGAATGGGCTGAAGACTCTCATTCAAATCCCCTATGGGAAAAGAAAAAAAAAAAAATGTGAAAAAGAAAAAAAAAGTAAAAAAAAGTAAAAAAACATGTTAAAACAAACACAAAAAAAAAAAATAACAATACGTACACCCCCCTTTTCCCCTTTAAAAGGGCAATCGCCCCAAAAAGATCAAAAATAAATAAAGTACCCTTTTTTGGAATCTCCGGTGCGTAACGTCTCCCATAAATCTATCTGCTAATTAACCCGTACGCTGAACGCCGTAAAAAAAAAAAAATAAATAAAAAATCCTTTATTAAGATTTTTTTTTATACCGCAGAAAATAAAAGGGGTAAAAAAGCATCAAAAAACGCTAAAAAACCCAAAGTTGTACCAATTAAAATCGTCATTTTTCATCCCGCAAAAAAAAGTCCTTACACAGCCTGTATATGGAAAAAAAAAAATGTTGGCTCTCAGAAGACAGCGATCATAAATATTGTTTTACACACAAAAAAACACTTTTTTTTTTTTTTAAAGTGCTTCAAATAAAAAAAAAATATAAACAGGAACCCCAAAAATCTTATCGCCCCAAAGAGTAAAGCTAACAAAACCGGATATGCCGGTGAGCGCTTTTAAAATAAAAAAAAAAAAACACTTTGGGGGTTTGCAGATTTTCTTCCCCCTCCCTTTCCAAAAAAAGGGTTTTAAAAAAGCGATCAAAAAGCCTTGTCCCCCCAAAAATGATACAATAAAAACTCAATCATCCCGCAAAAAAAAGCCCCAAACCAGTCCGAACACGGAAAAATTAAAAAGTTTGGCTTCGACATGGGATGCAAAAAACGTGTTTTCCTGGTTGAATAAAGGTTTTTATTGTATAAAAGCAGTTAAAACAAAAAAAAATAATACAAATTTTGGGTATCACTGTAATCGTATCAACCTGCTGAAATGCTAGATGTCATATATACCGTCAGTGACCCGCAAAAAAAAATAACAATAAAAAAAATATAAAGATTTGTATTTTGTTCAAAACATTCACAAAAAACCCTTAAATAAAAAAGTGAAAAGCATCATAAAACCCCCCAAAATTTTGTCCCAATTAAAACACAATCACCCTCAAAAAACAACCCCATACACAGTTCTCCCAAACGAAAAAATAAAAAAGTTATGGCTGCGAATAGGACAACATAAAAGCTTTTTTTATAGTATATTTCTATTGTGTAAAAGTAAAAAAAAAAAAACTATATAAAAATTTTAATCAATGAAAACTGTCCAAAACCCCCATAGAAAAGATTTACATCATTTACACTGCACGGTGAACGCTGTTAAATTGAAAGCCAAAAAAAATGGACCGGACTGCTTTTTTTCCCCCCATTTTCATGGCCTTGCAAAAAAAAAAATATGGAAAAACCTGGCACCCAAAATGCACATACACCCCTAGTGAGACCCTGGGGGGTTTTGAACCCAAAAAAGGGGGGCCACTTTGGAAGGTTTCACCTGTTCTGCTATTTTGGGGGGGCTTTGCAAAGTACATCCCCCCCCAAATCGGGTTTTAAAAAGCAAAAATAGTGCCCCCTCCCTTGTACCCCGGCCATGCCCAAACGCTTTAAACCCCCACATGTAGGTTTTGACGAACGGGAAAGAAGTGCTAAAAAAATTTTGGGTTCTTTTTCCAATTTCATGTAATAAAAAACTTTTTAAGCTAAAATTGCAGATTATTAAAAAAAAATTTTTTTTAATTTTCACAGCCTAATGCTAAAAAAAAATTTGTAAAACACCTGTGGGGTCTATATACTCACGCACCCCTGGATTATTCCTTAAGGGGTTATTTTCCCAATAGGGGGTCTTTTTAGGGGTGTTTTTTAATTTTTAGGCCTTGGGGTGCCCTCAAACCTAAAATTCCCCAAAAATAAAATCGATTGAAAATGAGACCCAGAGTCCAGTGGTCCTCCTATTCTGGGCTTTGGTTGACCCAAATAATGCACTAGGGCCACATATGGGAATCCCTAAAAACGGCAGACCGGGGGGAATTGATATTTTTTGCTTTTTCCTAGTAAATTTTTAGTATCCCTAAATAATGGATAAATATTAAAAATCTGAAAAAAAATAGTGAAATTTTTGAAATTTCACCTCCACTTTGCTTTAATTTCTGTGAAATACCTAAAGGAAGCAAGCCACTAATCTCTTTTTATTTTTCGGGGGAGAGAGAAACCCCTGGATGACAATCGCCCGGTAGTAAAACTTTTATCACTAACCCAAAAAAATTTTTCCAATCCCTTCGGGCAAAAAATTGGGGGAAGTAAATATAAAATATAGCTTTTATTAAAATATGCAAAAAAAAAGGTGAAAAGCTAACACACCCCCAGAAAAATACCCTACAGCTAGCTGTCTAAAAAATATTTATAAGCAGACAACAGAGAACCGCCCTGAAAAAAAGGGGGGGCCTCGTACCCTACTAAAATAAGCCCTGAATTCCCCTATACCCCCCTACAACCCCCATAAGACCAACATAATAGACAGAAAGCCCCACCAAAATACACCTAAAAGGGGTAAAAAATACCAAATGATTGCACATAAAAAAAAAGCAGCCCAACTAACGGTATAACATAACAAAAAATCCCCAGATAAAAAAACCCAATATCCGACGCGTTTCCCCCCCCATATGCGGGTCATAGGGGATACAGACAAAATCAAACCCCTGGCAGTCACAAGGCAATGAAGGGAGACAAGCTCGCCTCCCATACAATATCGACAATGGAGACTTTTCTAAGTCCCGTTCGATGCGGGTTTTGGAAAGTGGGGCCCGAGGTTCCTGGATCCCAGTTGAAGGGGAAAAAAAATGCCGAAGAGGGAAAAAGAAACTACAGGGGGTTTAAATCCTGGGGCTCTTATAATTGAAGGAGCGCCGGAAAAAAGACGTGATTCCGTAAAACCGGAAATGACGTGGATAACACAAATAGAAAAAAATACGATGCGCAACAAAATTCAGGCGTCCCTCCAGAGAGGCACAGTGGTCAGCGAAAAAAGCCACCTTTTAAGAGTAAGGCCAAAAATGAATAGTAAATAAAAGCGCAGGTGCCGAGACTAACAAAGGCACGGGCAACTGCAGCGCTTCCACGCGCGATCGAAATAGATGCCATTAACAGGTGGACGAAACCCCCCCAGGAGGAATAGGGGTATAACAACAAGAAAAAAAGCACTGGATAAAGAACACAAAAATGGGGGATACGTCCCCCCCCTTTTTTTAATACCTGCTAATCCTCTGCCAAAAAGGCATAGGGAACAACTATAGACGCCAATATGTGCAAGATGAAGAACATATGTTGCAGACGCGAAAAAAAAAAAAAAAAAAAGGGAAGGGGGCCTTTGTTTACACCAATGATAACCTACTATACAAGTTTAAAAAAATAAGAATAAAAATGATACAAAAGATAAAATATAGGGTCAAATGAATGATAAAGGACAGGGACTCATTGAGTCCCGGGGTTGAATGTTTTCAAACGAAAGATCCAATTAGTTCTCTCTGTAAAATTTTTTTTTCATAGTTCCCCCCCGTGGGGGGGGTTGGGCAAACCCCAATCACTGAAAAAGAAATAGCTTGTGGATTTTCGCAATGTTTTAAAATTTATTGTTTCCCCTAGGGGTATCCGACGTGTTTTATATCCCCGGTGTTCCAGGATTTTACGTCTCACCTCCCCGACAGTCTTTTCCCCCAAAAAATCAAAGGGAGGGGACGTAATTTATAGATCACCCCCCTCGTTTTACAAATTTGCGTAATCAAAAGTCTGAATGTTTCCCTGATGCCCAATTGGTAAACACCTTTAAGACATGCACAAATTTTTCAGGCCCCCAACTGCCACACTGTACATACCAGTCCTTGACCGAAGCCAAATAGGAGAGGGTATAGGGAGACATAATGGGTATGAACCAACGAGCACCCAAAATTTTTCCCTCTTCTGTATGTAAAAACCGGGTGTGGGTCCCGAGTTCTTTTTAAAGGGGTGGGTCCTGTCTTAAAATAGGCCAAAAAATTTTTGGGTAATATTTTTGACCTCCCCCTGTGCAAATCAAACGTACCCCCTATCCTAACTTGTTTGAAAAAGTTTGGTTGGTTCTTTTTTGTGGTAGAGAAGCCGATCGCCGATCGTGCAGGAATGGGATGCTTTTGAAAATTCGTTGGGGGTAACCCTTCGGTAAAACTCTTTCTCAACGTATTAGCTTCATGTTCAAGAAGGACAAAGAGGGGCATTTTTCCTGCCCGGATATACTGCCCCTTTTGGGATTCCCCGGGTGTGGGAGGGGGTGGGATTTTCCCCTTAGCAGACTGTTCCCTGCTGTCGGTTTACGATATATGCTGTCCTAAGGGCCCATTAGTCCCTTTGAATAATAATACCCGGAATACTAATTTAAGATGTAATTTCTGAGGAAACCTCAGCCAATTGGTTTTTATTTGGTTTTCAAAAAAAATTTTTAGAAAAGTGTCCTAAACCTGTCCAGAGATAAAGAGTCGTGTATATCTCCCCCAAAAAAAGGTGTAATCCCGGAACTCACCAATGTCAGAGAATATTAGACGTTCCCCCCCAGCCCGGAGGGGATTAGCACCAGGGACCAGGGGCCCCATAGCCGCCCCCTGAGCTGGTGGGAATACCGGGCCCTTAAAAAAGAAGAAATTGTGGGTTAAAACAAATTCTTGTGGTTACTACAATGTTCCTGGTCACCAAAAAAATGTTCTTGTTCCAAAAAAATTTTAACAGCCTCAAAACCCCGCCTGATGGGGATGAGCTGTAAAGGCCCCCCACATCAATGTACAAAGCCAAGTATGAGGTCAGTTAAGACCATTAATTTAACAACAAATCGTCTTCTTTATTTTACGGTTTTTAAATCAAACAAGGGAGATAAGATTTATCAATGTAGAGGCTTACATTTTGGTTAGGATTTATACCGGGCCCCTAAGGGGACCTCAGGGGATGGAGTCCCTTATGGTCTTTTGGTACCTAAAAGGTGGAATTTGTGGGGAATCGGCAACAAAATAAAAATTCCTTTTGGTCAATGAGATCTGAAGTAATCTTCTTTTAATAAAGATTCCAACTCGGCTTTTTTTTTCATCATTGGATTTGGGAGAGGATCTTACCAAACGGCATTTGTAAAAATTGACACATTTTACAATACTCCATTATCAGGACCAAAATTTTCCCCCCCTTTTCAGATGATTTTTCCAATAATTTTGATTTTGCGAATTGAAAACGAGAGGGGGATCTATCAAATTACGTGCCCCTTTCCCCTTGATTATGTGGGGAAAAATGTCAGGGAGGGGAGACGTAAATCCCGGAACAAAATTTCGGGTATAAACACTGTCAAAAACCCTCTAGGAAACATATGAATTCTAAACATTGCGTAATCCACAAGCTATTTTTTTTTCAAAATGATTGAGGGTTTTCCCCTCCCCCCCCACGGGTGGCAACTATGAAAGAAAAAACTTTCAGAAGAATCTAATTGGATCTTTTCGTTTAAAACAGTTCAACCCCGGGACTCAATGAGTCCCTGTCCCTTTTTTCTTTTATTTGATCTATTTTTTATCATTTTTATATTTTTTTCTGTATTGTTTAATATCTTGTATAGTAGGTTATCATTGGTGTAAATAAAGGCCCCCTCCCCTTTTTTTTTTTTTTTTTTTTTTTTTGAAGCGTGCGTTGGCCTTACTTTTTTAGTCTCGGCACCTGCGTCTTTTATTTATTATTCTTTCTTGGCCTGTATCTCTTACATGGTTTTTTCGTTTTTGCGACGCACGTAAACCCCCTCGGACGGACGCCTGTAATCTTGTTGCGCATGCGTATTTTTTCTATTTGTGTCTATCCACGTCATTTCCGGTTTTACGGAATCACGTCAGTTCCGGCGTCTCCTTCAATTAGATAAGAGCGCCAGGACTAGAAGCCCTGTATGTATCTGGTTCCCTCTTCGGCATATCTTGCCCTTCAACGTGGGATCCATGTGAACCATCGGGACCCACGTTCTACCTAAAACCGCATCGAACGGGACGTGAGCATTGTCTCCATTGTCGGTATTGTATGGGAGGCGAGCATTGTCTCCCTTCATTGCCTTGTGTACTGTCACATGGGTTTGTATTTTGTCTGTATCCCCTGATGAGCCCGCACTATCAGCGGGGGAAACGCGTCGGGATATTGGGATTTTTTATCTGGGGATTTTTTGTTACTGTGTAGTACACGTTAGTTAGGCTGCTTTATTTTTATGTAGCAATCACGTTTGGCATTTTTTACACTCTTAGTGTGTATTTTGGTGTGGCTTTCTGTCTATTTATGTTTGGTCTTATAGGTGTGTAGGGCTGGTATAGGGGAAATATCAGGGTTTTAGTTTAGATAGGGTCGGGGTCGCCCTTTTTCGGGGCGGTTGCTCTGTTGTCTCCCTTATTATATTATTTAGACAGCTAGCTGTAGGGTATTTTTTCTAGGGTGTGTTAGCATTACACTCTTTTTTTATCTGCATATTTGAATAAAAACTATATTTATATTTACTTTCACCAATTTTTCTGCCTGAAGGTTTTGGGTTTAAATTATTTTTTGGTTGAGAAATCCCTTTAAGGATTATCAAACTTCTAAAACTGTTGAAAATACTTCAAGGGGTCTAGTTTCTTAGATGGCCTCATTTATGGGGGTATCTAACATGCAGGTCCCTCAAAGCCACGTCAAAAATGAATGGCCCCTAAAAAAATTTTATATTGCAAATTTTTTGAAAATGTGAGAAATTACTACTAAATTTCTAAGCCCTCTAATGTCGTAAAAAAAAATAAATTAAAAATTGGGATGCCAACCTATATTTAGACATATGGTAGATTGCTAGTTATAATTATTTTGTGGTGAATAATTATTGTCTTGCACACAGAAATTTTTGGGAACTTTCAAAATGACAAATTTTCCAAATTTTCATGAAATTTTTATATTTTTCACAAAACAAGCAAGGATTGTATGGGTCAAAATTTCTTACTAACTTAAAGAACAATGTGTCACGAGAAAACCATACTCTGAAACACATTTGGGTAGGTAAAAGTGTCAAAAGTTATTCTCACATAAAGTGACACATGCCAGATTTAAAAATTTGGCTGTGCAGGAAAGGGCAAAACACGCTGGGTCCTTAAGGGGTTAAAACTCTTCTCATTGGTTGGCAGAAACCAGCCAATCAGAATTTGGAGCGACAGGGACCCCTTTAAACCTATGGAGAAAAATTGACCATCAAAATCAAAGGCGGGACAGTTCAAAATACAGTAAAATGCGAAAAGAGCTGATTGGTTGAGTAAGTGGGGGCTTGGCTAGCCCGGCCAATCAGAGCGCAAGCAATTTTTCCCATTGTAGTCTATGGAGAGATGGGGGCAATGAAATCTCGGCTCTCAGCGCCGTGCAGCATGGAGTATAATTAAAAAATCATTTTTTATTAGGTGTAAAATATTATTGAAAAAAAGCTGAAACCTTCTATAAACATAAATCAATCAAATCCTAGCAACGCGTTTGTCGCCGTCACGGCGCTACATCAGGGAAATTGCGATATAGAGAATTTGCCGGGAAATAGAGTAATTCAAATTGTTTAAGCTCTTCTCATTGGTCGGCAGAAACCAGCCAATCAGAATAGGAGCGACAGGGAACCATTATAAGCTATGGAGACGTATGGACCAATCAAATGAAAAGGCAGACAGTTCAAAATACAGTAAAAAATGCAGAAAAGAGCTGATTGGTTGAGCCCAGGCCGCAGATATGAATCCACCAATCATATGTAGTGCGTCTATTTTGAATGGAGAAAGAAGGGCGCGATAGAAGGGCGCCCTAAAAGTTATTACTGTCTATGGAAATATTCTAGTACTGTGATTGGTTGGTGGGAAGAGAGGCTCGTCCTGCTTAGCCAATCAGCGGCTGAGCTACCTTCTCATAGAGTTCTATGGGGAAAAGAAATGCAGCGCGAGCTCTGTTTGTGATTGGCTAAGTTAAAGAGGCGCAGTTATTTGGACAATGGGAGAACGAGCGACGCTCTTATGGGTTTTCTAATGCAATCTGTAATAAAACTGTACGTGCCCGAAATAAAATGATAATACTCACGAACTTGTACCGATGTGTATATAGAATTATCAATAATATGGGGGTAACGAAAAAAAAAAAATAATTCAATAAATTCATTTTTTCATTTATTTTCGTTAGCCAATGATCAACAGTATGGGTGTAACGAAAATAAAGAAATAAAAATGAATTTATTGAATTAATATTTTTTTTTCGTTACCCCCATATTATTGATAATTTTATATACACATCGGTACAACTTCGGGAGTATTATCATTTTATTTCGGGCACGTACAGTTTTATTACAGAATGCATTAGAAAACCCATAAGAGCGTCGCTCGCTCTCCCATTGGTCCAAATAACCGCGCCTCTTTTAACTTAGCCAATCACAAACAGAGCTCGCTCTGCATTTCTTTTCCCCATAGAACTCTATGAGAAGGTAGCTCAGCCGCTGATTGGCTAAGCAGGAGGAACCCCTCTTCCCACCAACCAATCACAGTACTAGAATATTTCCCATAGACAGTAATAACTTTTAGGGCTCCCTTCTATCGCGACCTTCTTTCTCCACTCAAAATAGACGCACTACATATGACTGGTGGATTCATATCTGCCGCCTGGGCTCAACCAATCAGCTCTTTTCTGCCTTTTTACTGTATTTTGAAAGCCCGACTTTGATTTTGGGATTGTTCAATATTTTCTCCATAGGTTATATTGGGTCACTGTCCGCTCCTTTTATGATTGGCTGGTTTATGCCTACCAATGAGATAGAGCTTAGTGAATTTGAATTACTGTATTTCCCCGGCAATTCTGCTATATCCCATTTCCTGATTGTAGACCCGGTGGTCTGGCGTCTCAAACGCGTTGTTAGTGATTTGATTGTTTATGTTTATAGAAGGTTTAAGCTACTTTTTCAGATTAAGTTTTACACTTAATAAAAATTATTTTTTTTAATCACTACTCATGCCTCAACGGCGCTGAGAGCTGAGATTTCATTGCCCGATCTGCCCATAGTCTAATTTTGGGAAAAGTAGATCGCGCTCTTGCATTTGGATCGGGATAGCCAAGCTCCCTGCTTAGCTAACCAATCAGCTCTTTTCTGCATTTTTACTGTATTTGAACTGATCCCCGCCACTTTGAATTTGATTGGCAATACTTCTCCATAGGTTTTAATGGGGCACTGTCGATTCCTATTCTGATTGGCTGGTTTCTTGCCGAGCCGAGAGAAGCGCCTACAGAATTAAAAAAATTGAATTACTGTATTTCCCGGCAATTTCCAAGATTCCTAATTCCCGATGTTGCGCCGTTACTAAGATTTTTGGAAAGTGATTTTTTTATTTTAATTTTTTTTTTTTAAAGGTTTTAGATCTTTTTCTGATTTGTTTACAACTAATAAAGGACGATTTTTTTTTTTTTTCATACCACCATGACGCACGGCGCCTGAGTGCCGAAGATTTCTGTTGCGATCTTCTTGATGTTCCTCCTCTTGTTTCTTTCTCGCGTCACTTTCGCATCTACGGCTCGTTTAGACCAGAATCAACTAGTTGCCTGGCAGAAAGCGGAGCGAAGCGCTGTCAATGCACCGCACTTTGCGATACGCGATCGTACTTGACACAAAGGAGTTATCGAGCACGCCAGCGTCCCACCCTGGAACGACCACACTGCGGCCCATTACACGCCCCTTACATGTGTTGAGGCGCACGCCGGAATAGTGGCGAAACGCCTGCACACTAATTACATCGCATTCTGCGTCCGACAGCGGAATAGGGCCGGTTGAGGCGCTAGGATACGCCAGAAAACAGGCGGATAAAAGCCCGTTCATAACATGGTCGCCTCTATTGTGTCGTAATACTGCTTGTTATTACATCTCTATCTTAAGTTTATCAGATATTGTCTGCCTTTGACTGTAGAACAGGCTACTGCTTGCGGAGAAATAAAGAGGCTTCATGAATTCCTGGAGGATAAGAAAATGCATGTTCTTTATCAGCAATGCCTAGTTATATTGCGTAGATGCAAATACATGCTTAGAAACAGCTAATTAGCCATGATAGATTTAATCTTGTGATCCAAAGTTATATCGAACTGTAACTTGCTGTGCATTAATTCAGATTTTTTGCTCCACCCAACCTGCGTGGGTGTGTATATTCTCTCAGCTCTTGAGCTGTTAACAGCTCAGTAATCACCATAATTTGGACAGGAGAAAAATCTAAATTGGATAGAGTCGAATGGAAGAAAAAGACAATCTACTACTAATTTCTTATCTTAATCATTTGAGGAAGAGAAATGCTGCCCTATGACCCAAAGAATACCAATGCACATTTTGTCAAGCATGGAAGGTCGGAAAAATGATGTTTTGTGGGTATATTTCTCTGCTAAGGGCAAAGGGACAAACTTACATTGAATCAATGGGAGAATGGATGGACCTATGTACCGCTAAATCCCAGAGTGTCAACCTCATTCCCTCTGCCAGGAAGTTAAAAAAAGGTATGGCGTGGGTCTTCCAGTAAGGGACAAAGACCCAAAACACTACATGACCGGGCAATCCATAGGAGTGGGCCTACAAAAAGATGTACATTAAGTCATGGAAGTGGCCTAGCCAGTTTCCAGACCTTAATCCCATAGAAAACTTATGGAGGGAGTTGAAAGCTCCGAGTATCAAGCGACAGCCTCAAATATCTAATGTTTTAGAGATGATCTGCAAAGAAGAGAGGACCAAAAATTCCTCTGACATGTTCGCTAAACCTCATCCATACAAACTTCTAAAAAGTCTGAACTTGCTGTGTCTTACCAACAGGGTTTTGCCACCTAGCTATTTAAGCTGTTTGCCAGAGGATCAATATAATTGATTTCCCAATGCAAAATGCAAATAAGTTTATATCATTATACTAATGTGGATTTTATTGATTTTAGTTTTGATATTTTGACCTAAATTCCTTTAAATTGATAGATTGTACATATCTTGTCAGTGGCAAAGTAATAATCTGCATAGAGATCAAATAATTATTTCCTTCACTGCATATAGATATACAGTCAAGTCATATTATCATGATTACTTCCTACAATGGATATCAGCAATGCATAGCTCATAAAGAACGTCACGTGTAGTGAGCAGTCTTAGTCGATATAAGGTTGCTGTAATACGATAAACAAATAGATAAATAATGGCAATAGGGCTAGGGGATGTCAGTATTTATGAAACTGTACAGTTTCAAATAGTCTCGTAGTCTGCCGGTGTCCAGAATATAACGTGGGCGAGTGATAAGTTGGGTGTGCCTTGGGGTTGGCTAGAGGCATGGCCTAGTGCGGTGTCATGTATTTGGGCAGGGCCCACTGCTATGATATGCCCGGGGGGCCCATAATTCTGTTTAGATGGCACTGAGGGTAGCACCACATGCTATTGATGTCAGAGGTGACCGTCAGCTATAAAGGTGCGAGACAGCAGTCCATCCCGCTACAGTGGAGCTGCTTACCACCAAAATGAACAAGGGGGCAGACAGATGTATGCCTAAAACAACAGTTCAGCAAACTGGGGCTTCAAAGCAGAAAATGGGTCACTGAACCTCTATCAACAAAGTAACATTGACAGAAAAGGCTTACATTTTGTTGGAAGTATCGGAATTTGACCTATGCTAATTGGCTAAGGATTACCTTCTCCAATGAGTCATGTTTTGTGCTTCATCAAATAGATGAATGTTAGCGTGTCAGGTGAGAAACATCAATGAACAAACACCCTGCAATGACTGCTGGAAGAACAAAAGCTGGTGGTGACAGCGTTATGGTTTGGTGAATATTTTCGTGGCATTCTCTACACCGACTCATCCATGTGGAAGGCTATCCCTCTCTGATTTGGGTATGAATTCATCCTTGCAAATCACATACACTGATACATGCTGATATCTTTCCTAAAAAAGATGTGATCTCCAACATCATAATCTGGAAACGCGTCACATCAGTTAGAAATGTCTGACTCTGTTGGGTTATCACCAAG
This sequence comes from Phyllomedusa bahiana, assembly GCA_025379985.1. Lineage (NCBI taxonomy): Eukaryota > Metazoa > Chordata > Amphibia > Anura > Hylidae > Phyllomedusa > Phyllomedusa bahiana. The sequence continues at coordinate 11,930 of JAODAL010051804.1, read as the reverse complement.
ATTTCCAAGTATATCGTTGGCAAAATATTTCCCCAGACTTGGATCCCAGTGGAGCAACTGTGGGATCACCTCGATCATTATATTCACTCTGTGGACCCTCCCCCACACACCCTCAGCATGGCTCCAGATACCTGTTGTGACAACCAACAAGTCACTTCCAACCCGTCTAACTGCTGTCCGTGCTGTACACTGTGATTACTCTGGATATTATGGTCATAATAATGTGACTTTACTGTATATATTTCCATTTTTTATTGCTAAAGTATACATTTTTGAATTTTGTTTATATTTTTTACAGGATTTATTATTCCGACAAAGAGACTTTACCTACTCCATATTTACATACTGCTTACATACTTTGTAGTGTAATACTGCATACTTGTCTGTATTTTACTGATGTCCAGCAGGGTTTCATAGGTTACATATATGGCAGAGGTGGAAGCCTTTATTAGGATCTTGGTAGGCATGACAAGCAAGTGGGACCCAGATAGCACTGTGGGGTGGGGGGGATGATTGGCTGGAAAAAGGAACCCCCATCCTTTCTCTAACTACCTTGATGCCACAATCATTACTTATCATACTATCTAGGGGATAAAATGGCCAGTACCTGAACTAGTTCAGATTGCAGGTGTTTTAACAAACCCCATTGACTCACAGCAGAAAAAAATTGCGCTTGTAGGCATGCTGTGGATTTTAATACCCACAGAATGTCCTATCTATTGTGGAATTCCTGCAAAGTGTCGCTGTGGATTTCAACTAATTTCTAAAAAAACATCAAGAATGAAATCCAAATGTAACACATTGCCTAATTTTTATATAATGTCTAAATCCAGCGCACTTCTATATTTCTTCTGTATGTGTGAAAATTGGTAAATGTGTGCCCCCCCCCTTTTAAAAATATATGTATTTGATTACATTTGAATGTTTTTATATGCAAATTTGTGTATCCTTTGCAGAGGACTGGGGGGGCATTAAAAATCTAGTTATGAAGCCTCATAATCGCTATTTGAACTCCTGAAACATATAAAGGACCAAACTTGTTTATTTAGCAAAACAGGGCTAACTGTGTTTCCAAGTAAAAATTAAAACTCGATTCCATTGAGCTGGGCTTATTTTTCTGAATCTTATGTGTTCTGAAAAACAAGTTTAGTATCGTGTTGGCCAGTGGAGGAAAAGGTATTATTTTTTCTTAGGGTATGTTCACACAGCGTAATTGCGGTGCGCATTTCGTCGCTTAGTTGGGTTCAATACACCCGAAATGCGCCCCGCAATTGTTGTTATAACTGCAATTTTGCCCTGATGATACCCCCCAGTTATCTAGGGGGGATACGCGTTGGAATATTGGAATATTATGCGTTATTGATTTCTTTCTATGTACGATCATCATTTCATGTTTTTTGAACATCAAACGTATATTGTCTCGTTGTATTGTTATTTATCACAGCACTTTTTTTGGTTGTGCAATTCCTTTGTGGTATATGTGTTTTGTTTTTTTTTTTTCTTTCTCTTTTTTCATTTAGATGTAGCTGGGACAGGGTTAGTTTTGTTCCAGTGTCGGGGGCGCCCTTATTGGGGCGGATTTCCCCATTTTTGAGGTAGACAGGTTCCATGATAGGGTATATTGAGGGTGATTTTTAGTTTTCTTTCCTAACTATTATTAATTCTGATTTATAAAGTTATGTTTTATGTTATATCTTTTTTCTAGGTGTATATTCCGTAGTTGTTTTGGTTTATTTATAGCTCTTGTAGAGGAGATATGAATTACGTCATATACTCGGTTACAATTGCGCGGCATATTGTTTGCGGGGAGAGAGTACGTGACTGGGCTATATTTCAGTGTGAAAATTCCTAAGTTGAGAAAAACACTTAATAGCTTCTTGTTGGTTATCTTACATTTTTTTCTGGCTAAACATACAGCGAAAACTGAAATATAAAATATTATAATTATATTTAGGACTAATCACTCTGCCTCTCCATACATCATTGTCTTAATATCCAGAAGCCTCCTTTCACACATTCTCCGCTCCTCACAAGACCTTCTTCTCTGTTCTCCCCATGTCATCTCCTCCCAACTTTCTCCAAGACTTTCTATGCATCCACATATCTTGGTACTCATTAATCCCACCATACAAATCTGACTTTTTTTGCATCCTTTTTTGGTATCAAACAGCCTACTATACCTTCAGCTGCTACACACACTCTCACAATTGTTGCCCTTCACCTTCAATCATCGTCTATTTCACTTCTCCTTTATAGATTGCAAGTCTTCATAGACAGTGGGTCCTCTCTCCGTCTGTACCAGTTATTAGTCATTTAGTGTTTCCATTGTACTTTGTTTGTATCTATTGTAAGGGATCAGCTCGGTGGTATGGTAAGACAGGACCAGTCTTTAAAATCTTGTTTAGGCGACAACAGGCGTGGGGAGGGGGGCCTTTATTTCAGCCTTAAACATATCAGCTATAAACTTAAACGTGGGCTTAACTTCAGCCAAAAACGAGGGAACTATAAAACAGTCTCGTCACTTAGGCCCGGTTCACACGGCTATTCATGCCGTAATTGCGAGCCGGTTTGCGCTCGACAATTCCGGTTGAATACGGGGTGCAGGTGCTCGGGGGCGGGTGTGGGGGCGCGGCCCGCCGGGCCCATAGACTTTCATTATCCAGGGCGCGTTTGCGCCTGGATAATGTGCAGGTGTTTTCTCCCCGCCCCCCGGATTCGCCGGCGGGAGGACGAGGGAATCCCTGTTCTCTATGAGAACTGGGTTTTACCGAAATTTACTGCGACGGTTTGGGGCGCCATACTGCACCCAAAAACCGGGGCGCGCAGTACGGCCCCAAATCCCGGCGAAAGAAGCCGGTGAACGGCCCCCCTTACAAAAATTTTCAGGGCCCCATACACTGAACACAGGGCCCCCCCCTGAACCCCGCCCCCAGCAACCCATTGCCCCACCCCCACAACCCGACGCCCCGCCCCCCAAAAACCAACCCCCCCCCAAAAAAAAAAAAAATGGCCTCTAGACATAATGCGCCCATTTTACCACAAATACAGTATCAAAAAAGAATTGTAGGGTTTATAATCGTCCCAAGGGAAGTCACATATCTGTCTTCTCACACTCGTCGTCTCACATATCATAGAAAAGGCTAATAGCTCCACCATACCCGCCCCCAGCCCCATGCAATATCCCCCTCCATTTTTCCCCTTGGGTCACCACCTCACCCCCTTTCAAAAAATAATCCCCGCAAGAAAGAAAAAGTCTAACCCTATCACAGGGTCGGGTGTTCCCTCTTTTACAATCAGGGACACATGAACCCCCCACTATTTACTAACCCCCGAATAACCCACCTATGGGGACCACATAGGATCTGACACCAGCTGGGGTCACATACATTACATGAATACAGCCTGATCCATAAAAAGTAAAAAAACCCCTGAAATAGGGACCACCAAAAGACGCCCTATCGATCATCGTTTTTTTTTCCCCCTTCTTTTCTGCACCCGTTCCACACCGCCAAATGACTTGCCCCGGCCACCACTCTTTCCTGTTGAAATTACACACAAATATCTAGAATCCTCAATTTTCAAGCATTTTTTTAAACCTATTCCCATCTCTAACAAATTTCCCCAGGGTGGGGAGAGCAGGTTACAAGCCAAACCTAAGGCCTAGTATCCTAAGGGGGTTGGGGGGTGGGGAGGGACTAACCCTGGGGAAATGCTACAAACTATGGGCGCTTTTTTCCCCCTTTAATTATATTACCAGGTAGGTATCAAACTCTAGGGAGGTAGGCAAATGGGGCAAGGTCCCGGTAAATTTGACGGCCCTATTTTGGTAGGGAAACCCCCCCCGGAAATTGGGAGGCCCGCCCCGATAGGTTTGGGGGATACCTACCACGAGCCCTTTAGTTTTTTAGACGGCCGGCCCCTTTAAAGTTTAGGTAGAGTCAGGGCCCCGTGAGTTTGGTGCCAGGCCCCCTTTGCGTTAGGAGAGCAGGGCCCCTTTTAGGTTAAGTAGATCAGGGGCCCCCCCCTTTTGCGTTAAGTAGGCAGGGCCCCCCTTTGTAAAAGCCAGGGCCCCCCTTTTGGATAGCCAGGGGTCGGGCTCCCTTTTGGATACCAGGTAACCAGACCCCCTTTAGTGATACCGGGACCCGGGGCCCCCTTTAGTAATACCGTTAGCAGGGCCCCTTTAGTGATACCAGGGAACCCGGCCCCCTTTTTTGAACCAGGTAGCCAGGGGCCCCCCTTTTTTGAACCAGGTAGTCAGGGCCCCCCTTTGTTATAGCCAGTAGCCAGGCCCCCTTTAGTAATACCCGGGCCCCCTTTTTGATAGCCAGGGGTTTAGGGGTCCCTTTTGTGATAGCCCGGTAGCCAGAGCCCCCCTTTAGTGTAGCCAGGTACCCGGGGCCCCCTTTTTTGATAGCCGGTAAGGGGCCCCCTTTAGTATAGCCAGGGAGTCAGGGCCCCTTTAGTGATAGCCGGGGGCCAGGGCCCCTTTAGGTAGCCCAGGTAGCCAGGGCCCCCCCTTTGTGAAACCAGGGAGCGGGCCCCTTTGTGATACCAGGGAGCCAGGGCCCCCCCTTTTGTGTAGCCAGTTTGTCGGGCCCCTTTATGATAGCCAGGTAGCCAGGGCCCCCCTTAGGATAGCCGGGAGCCAGGGGCCCCCCTTTTTGTGATACCAGTTAGTCAGGGCCCCTTTTGTGATCCCCCGGTACCAGGGCCCCCTTTAGTGATAGCCAGTACCGGGCCACCTTTTGTGAACCAGGGGTTTAGGGCCCCCTTTATGAAGCCAGGTAGCCAGGGCCCCCTTTTTGAAGCCGGGAGCCAGGGCCCCCCTTTAGTGATGCCAGTTTGTCAGGGGGCCCCCTTTTGTGAAGCCAGGTAGCCAGGCCCCCTTTTGTATACCGGTAGCCAGGCCCCCTTTAGGATAGCCAGGTAGCCAGGGACCCATTTAGTGATAGCCAGGTAGCCAGGGCCCCCTTCCTTATATATAATAAAAAAAAAAAAAAAAAACAACAAAACATCCACTTACCTCGCACCCGCTCTGGCTCCCGGACGCTTCGATCTCCACGCCGGCTCCTGCCGCCCTGCATAGGTGGAGCTGTGAAGTGACGTCACCGCGCCGCCTACATCACTAGCAGGGGCCAGCTCCTGGCAGACTTAAGGCCTAACGCCTTCAGCCTGCCAGGGAGATCAGCGGAGCGCAGTGCTAGTGGCGCTGTGCACCGCTGACACCGCGCAGCGCTAGTGGCGCTGTGCTCCGCTGACACCGCGCAGCCCCGGGAGTGGAGGACGCAGGGCTCGGGCGTTTAGAGACCGGATGCGCGGCTGGGCCCCAGGGAGCGACGGCACTGCCTCCGGGGCCCATACTGTGGACCAGCCTGAGCCTGGTTCGGCAGCTGCCGGGCCACGTTCTGTCATGAGTAATAAGGAGGCCCACTTGCAGCGGGCACCCTTGTTCCACCGAGCCCCATACAGGAGTACCGGCTGTACCCCCTGTATGGCAGCCCTGCAGATAAGCCTCCGGGCTTCCTCGTCTCCCGCTGAGACTGGCGTATAGTCTGTTCCTGGGAACTCTGCAGCACACCTGCTATCTTCCTCCACTGCACAGACAATCAATCACCCACTTCCCACCTGATCTCCAGGCTTACATACAGCAACCAAACTCTGTACTGGACTCTGAAGACGTGGGAGCAGTCACTCACCCAACTCTATGACTGCTCCTGTGAAAACCAGACCCCGTCTACTTGCTCTGCAAGCATACTAACAAAAAGCATGTGTCAGCAATCTACCGCTGCTGACACCTGTAATTACAGGTTTTCACCTCACCAACACCAGGTTCCTTGGTGACATATATCTCCCGGTCCACCACAAACCTTCTGTCCTCCCTTTCATACCCCCCTCCCCAAGGCTGTGGTTCTGGGCACCTTTACTCATCTTGCAGTGTACCCTTGACAGGGCATCTGCATTACCCTGTAGCTTTCCAGGCCTATTTTCTACCGAGAAATTAAAATCTTGTAGGGCCAAGAAACAGCGGGTGACCCGTGCATTCTTCCCTTTCTTCTCTCTTAGCCATCTGTGGGGGGCAAGATCTTACACCAACCCAAACCTGCGCCCCAGTAGGTAGAAAACCGGGGAAACCCTGCCCACTTTTGGGTAGGCACTCTTTTTGATTATCGATAATTTTCCCTTGGGACAACTCCTACCAATAGCTTAACCCCCGGGGGCTCTTCCCATTTACACCTGAGACAACACAGCCTCTAACCCCGCACCGATGCATCTTCTGAATCACAAAAATTCCCTGGAAAAATCCGGGCAGCCTCAGAGGTGACTTTAATTTTTTGAAGGCCCCTTCACCCCGGGGGACCTTTTTAATCACGCTGACTTGGCTCCTTTTGCAGGCATGAGGGCACCCGCTATCCTGCGAAATGGGGAAGAACCATCATAGTCCCCCCCCAAAATTCCCCCAAACGCCCTGACTTTTTTTTTGTTCTGGGGACGGGCCCCCTTTTTGAGGGCTTCCATTTATTGAGTTGAGGTTTTGATCCCTCCCGCCCCCATTACCCTAAGCCCCCTTTTCTCCACCCCCAAGGCGACTTGCGGGGTTAAACCCGGAAAAAAGCTTTCCTTAACGCCTCCATGACATTTTGAACCCTTAGACAGATATTTTCCCAGTCCGACAAAAAATACTATTCATCAGATAGGTTTCCGCAAATTTCCTGTGGGGACCAACACCCGCCGGGCCCTCTCAACGTGGCCGGGCCCCCTCAACCCAAAAAGGGCATCCGACATACTAAAAAAGACCCTTCAGGCTGAGAACGCGTCTTCTCCCCCCCCTTTTGAAAATGGAACTCCCAAATAACCTTTGGTGAGTTCCGGGGTCGGGGGATAACCGAGCTGGACCCACTCTCTATTTTTTCATCTACCCGGGCATGGGGTAGGCATCTCCCTTAAACACCTCGTTTATTTTATGAAAAACGTACAAAATCGCCACCCCCCCCTTTGGGGCTTGGGGACAGGCTATGGACTAGCCCCACCCATTTTTGATTCTTGACACCCCTAGGCCAACATCCTTTGGGACCCCTTCGAAAAATTTCCCGCACCCTCGGGCACCCAAGGGTTTAAATGACCCTTCCCTGGGGGTCATGATTATCTCATGCCGAACGATGGGCGACCTGGGTTTCTGTAAAATAAATTTCTATTCTTAAACAATTTAAAAAACATGCGCTTCTGAATGGTAAACTCGCCACTTTTTCCCCTCAATGGCTGGCTCCGTTGGCCACAGCGCACGGGCTTCTAAATTCCCCACTTTTCCCGGTTTTAAAAAAATTCACATATACCTTGGTAGGGCTTTCCCCCTGCCTGGTTGGGGTACCCGAATTCACTTCGCTCAATTTTTCGACACCCATAGGCCCTTTGCTTTTTTCAAAAAACTTCTTTTTTACTGTGGGTACCACACCAGAACCGGTCTCCCGGGTAAACTGCCAAATGGCTGACCTATAAAACCCTTTCCTGGGGCCCCTTGGGCCGAAAAGATGCTCCTTCACAATAGGCACACATGGGGTATCCTCCTCCTGCATCGGGAGATACCTATTTAAATTTTTATAACGGATGACCTCCCCCCACAGTCTCCTTGGCAAAATCCAACAGCCCCCTGGGTTTCTGCCAATAAAACTCAAATGGGAAAAACCCTTGGGGAAAGCTTGGGCACCTCCCTAGAAAACAGCAATAGGGAGTAGATTTTCCCATCTCGACCATCCCTTTTTTTTTTTTTTTTTTTAATTTAATGTTATTAAACATTTTCTTTTAAAAAAAGACAAAAAAAAATCTCACAGTCACCCCCCCAAAAGGGAAAGGTCCCAATGATAAAAGGCATAAAAAATGCATGTCGGGTTAATGAAAAACAAAAAAAAAAGAAAAAAAGGTATGCAAACATATGCGGGAAAACCACTTGGGACGGGAAGTAATAGTAAAAACCCAGGTAAAGGGAAAATAACAATGAGAAAAAAAAAGGGAAGAGGGAAAAAAAAAGAAGGGGTGGGGGGAGTGGGAGGAGAAGCCCAACAGGACCATGGGATCCGGGGGGGAGAACGGAAATTTTAATACGTAGATGTAATACCCCCGGAAAAGGAAAGGGAAAAAGGGAAACCAAAACCCCGGCCCCAAAACCCCATACCCCCACTACCTGAAAGGGGTTTAAAAAGGGCCTGGGAAAAGTCTGTTTTTGGCCCCCACGGAGCCCAGGTGCGAAAAAAAACCTGGTAGCATCATAATTTTATTTTTCATACGTTTCCATACGATAGGGGAAGGGAAACCCCTTTTCAATCCATCCCCAACAGGGGGGGTTGAGGTCAAGGGCCCCAGTGCCGGGGTTATAATATTTTTTAGCCCCCCTGAATGAAAATGTTTTAACCAGGGATTTTTATAAGTACCCTTGGGGAAGTCGAAAAAAATAAACAAAAGCGAACCTTTGGGAATTCGGGATAAGCCCCCAGTGAAAGGTCAGCGTTTGGCCCTTTAACGGTTGCCCAGAACCTTTGTTAGCCACACTCCCCCCCATATAGGGAAACCATTGTGCCCGGCCCCTTTGGTTACAACGCCACACGCCCGGGGCCCAAAAAAGGAAAACCCTTTTGTGTAAAAAAGTCCCGGCCCCCCTTAACCCCGGAGAGGTTTTTATAACTTTCTTGGGACTTGTTTGAAATTAACGGCTTTGTGGGTAAGGTAGAACTTTTCTTCCATTGATCTATAGTGAAAGATTTTCCCTTGCTCCTTTTCCCCCCAAAACCCCCCGCCCCAAAAAAGAAGGAAAAAAAGTGACCAGCGGGGGAAAGGGGCCCAAACAGTAAATTGAGAAAAAGGGTGTCAAAGGGACCGAGGGGGGAAAGAAAATCTTTCCATCGGGGTTAGGGCCCAAACGAAATTTAAAGTTTTTTTAAATAACAAAAGTAAAAAAAATGCCGAATTTGGGAACATACTCAAAAAAATTTCCCCTAGGAGCCCGGCACTGTCCTGTACTAGCCCCCAAAAGGGGAGAGAATTTACCTCTGTTGGAATAAGAGGGGGAAGGGGGGGTCTTTTCAAAGCGTCCCAGGAACAAATTTCCCGGGAGGAGCCACCCGGGAAAAAAAGTGTTTATCAAAAAAACCGGGAAAAAGGGGGTTTTTTAAAAATCAAAAGAGGGCCTCAGATTTTTAGCCCTACGGATGATCAGAAAATTATGGGTCGTACAAAAGGGGACATCGCGGTCTTTGGGGAAAAAGAGCTTAGGGGCCCACAAAAAGGGAAACACCAGGGACCGGGCCCAGAGAGTTTGGAGCAATGTGAACCCATAATTTCCCCCTGCGAGTTTGGATCAGTCCACAAACCTAGCATAAGCTGCCGCCAGATAATAGAGCCGGCAGTTAGGAAGACCCACCCCACCAGCGGTTTTTGGCTTAGAAAGTAAGTTACGACTAATTCTGGGGTGGCGAGAGAGCCAAATAAAATCACTAAAAGCGCGATTAACCTTAATCCAAAAGGGGTATTGGGAAAAAGATGGGAATCGTCTGAAGGAGGTATAGAATTTAGGAAGAATGGACATCTTCAAAATGTTTATTCTGCCAACCATGAGAAGTCCCGCTGGGACCAAGTCTTCAGTAGATGGGAAACCTTGGAAAGCAACGGTGGAAAATTCGTCTCAAATAATCTAGAGGGGTCAGCGGGGATAAAAATCCCCAAATACCCGAGGCAGGCTAGGAAAAGGAAAAGTTCCCCTTAAGGGCATCTATGATGGCTGGGTCTATCGTGATGTGTAAGGCCTCGGATTTCGTAGAGTTGATTTTGTAGTTTGACCAGGCACTACATTGTTGTAACTCGGACATCAGGGAAGGAAGAGATATGAGAGGATCGGTGATATAGATCAAAAGGTCATCGGCAAAAGCCGAGCATTTAAATTCACGACCACCGATTGTGATACCCCTGATATCCGGGTTAGAACGTATGGCTTCCAGTAAGTGTTCCATAACTAGGACATAGAGTAACGGGACAGCGGGCACCCCTGTCTAGTGCCGTTACGAATGGAGAAGGGGTCAGATAAAGTTCCATTGACTCTCACCCTAGCGGACGGGTTCTTGTATAGAGCCATGATCTTGGCCGAGAACAGGGGACCCAGGCCAACACGGGCAAGAGTGGATGCAAGAGAATCCCAAGAGATCCTGTCAAAAGCTTTTTCAACATCAAGCGACAGGATCATCAAGGGGACCTTACGAAAGCGTGCATACTGAATTACATCCAGAGACTTGAGCGTGTTGTCCCGAGCCTCCCTCCCAGGGACAAAACCCAAACCCTGGCCCGGGGTATCAATTGGGGAAAAAGGGTTTAAAGGCGATTCGCTAAATTTTTGGCGTATATCTTAGGTCCACATTCAGGAATGGGGCCTGTAATTTTCCCCATAGCTGGGGTCCTTGCCCCTTCTTGGGGATACGTAATAGTGCCCGAAGGTCGAAGGAATAGGAGTAGTCCCAAAGGCATTAAAAGTGGGTTTTAGGATGGGGGAAAAGGGGTGGCAACAAAATCTTGAAAAATTGTGCCGTAAAGCCATCCCGGACCGGGGTCTTTTTACCCGGAAGACCCCATCACCCCGTTTAACCCTCAGTCAAAAAAAGGGGCCTCCAAGTCCCCGAATGCATCGTCAGGTAGTGGGCCTGAAAGGGGAAAGGGGTTTTTGGGGGGAAATGGGGGGGAGGCGTAACTGATATAGCTTAAAATTTAGAATTGAATTCCCAAAATATATCAGGCATACTATGGACCAATTTACCTGCAGAGGTTTAAGCAAGGGACAAAGAGGGGGTCCCCCGGCCCCGGGAAGCCTAGCCAAGAACGGCCACTTTTATTTCCAAATCTAAATCAAACCGCGCAAATTTGTAGCGTCTACCCCCCGGGCCCAAAGAGGGGCGCACCTAAAGGGGGCCAGGATAACTCCTGAAGGACGAGGGGAAGGGCCTCTTTGGGGTTTTTCCAAAATATGCAACTGTTTGTAGGGTTTTGGCAAGGGCGGCCCTCCCCCTTTTAAAAACGACCCCCCTTTCTTGATAAGGAACGCCCCTTAAAAGCATTTCAAAGCCTCCCATTTTATCGTAGGAGCCCCGTTGCCCCCTCTCATGGCAGGACGAAATGGTCTATTGACGCGGGTCGGTTTAAACAGAGATCAGTCGTAAGAATTCTTTAAAGTCTCCAGGTCCTGTGCTGAAAAACCGAGGAGGGGGAGACAAATGACGCATATACAGGTGCGTGACCCGACCAATCACTTTGCCAATGGAAGATGCCGAAACCTGGAGGGCTCCATTTTGGGTTTAGGAATAGTCAATGCACTTATGTTTTCGACCATCCTTTTCAATTTTTCTCGTTTTCAAGCCTCAGGGTCTTGTTAAAACGTTCGACCAGACCTCTTTTTTGGGGGATGGTAGACCGAGGTGCGGGCTGAGTAACTTTCAACCCTTACAGAGGTCCCGCACCCCCCTCGACATGAACGGGGTCCCCTGATCAGTCGGGTTTTCCCTTTGGGTATCCCCCCCGGGAAAACATCTGAAAAAACCCCCCTTTGGGGCTATGCCTTGGGGGAAAGTATTTCCTGAGTGGGACTGCCCTCTGGGAAACCGGGTTGATAATCGCCCATCCCAGGATATACTGCTTCCCAGGGTCCTACCAAATCCTGGGCAATTCTTAAAAGAGGGACATCAAAAATCGGAAGGGGGTATCGGGGGGCGGGAATGGGCAACCCCGGGGGGTGTCGGGCATACGGGCGGGATTGGAAAATAGTCCCCGAAACTGTCGGTGAAGCCCCGGGCCAATAGAATCTGAAGGCCCTTTCCTGGTCTCTCTGACCCCAAGTGCCCCCCTAAAACACAGGGGAATGAGCCAGGTCTATCACCATTTTCCGGAAAGGTTTAGGCACT
>JAODAL010051803.1:0-26442 GCA_025379985.1 Phyllomedusa bahiana | reverse complement strand
GTTACACCATAAATCACACCCTACTTTATATTCTGAGGAAATAGGGCAGGAGTTGAAAAAAGCAATTAAAGATGCAGTTGCATGTCAACAGTTAAATAAGCTAATTAGGTGGCAGGTTTGTTGTACTTGTGTGTACCATAAATAATATAGTGTATACCATTGTAAACCTAAACAAATTCGATTTACGAACAAGACACTTATAGTGAAAAAAATTGCACACAGCACACTAATCATATTGTGGGGATTTTAACATTATTCCTGATGCAAGTATAGATTCCTCTTCTTAAAGCCCACTTGTCCCCAAGCAACTTCAACAATCGATTACTCAAGCATCTTTATATGATGTATGGAGATGCCTTAATGCTTCCAAAACAGATTTAACTTTTTACTCTAATAGGCATCAAATGTATTCCATAATACATTTGTTCCTAGCAGAAAAGTGGGCTTTGAAACAGATAACCAACTGTGAATTAAGTAGCATATCTTGGTCAGACCATGCTCCAATCACACGGATTATGCATGCAGATTGTAACAGACCCGCTCCCTTCACATGGCATTATAACGATCGAGTATTGTCTCCACTGTTGATCCTAGCTACCAAGAAAAAAAATAACAGAGCATAGTATTCGCTTATTATTGAACCAACATTCTCCCGACAATCCGTTTCGTTTATGGAATGCTCATAAGGCTCCAGAATCAAAAAACCAATAGGCTCAAAAAATGGAATGACATTGTAGCCAAACTATCAGACTTGGAAAATAACCAAAATCCTTCACATTCCAACCATTTAAAACTATACAAAACAAGACATGAGTTAGGCAACATCTTGTGAATTTTAATAATAAGACTAGAAATATAAAATTAGCATACTATGGGGAGCGTGGCCTGACTGGGGATGAGAGCGAACGTGTGCTGAGTGAGTTCTGCCTAGCCACTCCAGAAAATTGGCCCAACTAAGCCCATGAGACCAGAAAGCTCCTGCTGAAAGCTCCCAAAGTATCCAGCTGCCGGTCCGGAGCGTTTTGAGCCTGCCTGGACCTCTGTATGCCCTCCATAACCGGAGATTCAGAGTGTCCCCTGATACCAGCACCTGTCCCTGCTGCAGCCGTCATTACCTTGTGGTTCCCTCCTCCCCGTGTGGTGCTGGTGCCTCATCTGCGCTCTCAACCCGACATTTGAAGCGTCCCCACAGCGGAACTCACCAGACTCACACCGCTGATAGTTCAAGTGTCCCCGCGGTAATATTGAAGCCTTCTCCGGGTCCAGCACCAGCTGGCCACACTTACAGGTACTGCAGCCGTAAACCCCAAGCAGCTGCTACCCGCTGCCTCTGCTACATCCGCCGGGGATACAAGTCAGAAGAGCCCTGTGCACCTCGTCCTGCCTGACAAGCCTGGACTGCATTTTCCACCCTATTCTGCCTACAGGCTGACTAGTAACAGCTCTGAATTAACCCCTACTGCTCCCTGCCAGTTCCTGCTACAAGCGGAACTGTTGCTGAACCCTCAGCCCCAACCTCTTCTTGGAAAGAAGTGCACAGTCTCATAAAAACCTGTATTAACCCCTTACTACACCCTGTCAGTGTTGCACTAAGGGGAACTGTTGCTGAACCCTCAGCCCCAACCTCTTGTAAAGAAGTGCACAGTCTCATAAAAACCTGTATTTAACCCCTTGCTACACCCTGCCAGTGTTGCACTAAGAGGAACTGCTGCTGGACCCTCTGTCCTAACCCATCCCTGAGGAGAGGTGCAAAGTCTTGAAAGAACCTTGAATTAACCCCTTACTGTATTCTGCCAGTGTCTGCTATTATGGGATTTGCTGCCGGACTCTCAGTCCCAACTCATCCCTAGGGAGAAGTACATAGTACTAAAAAGGTCTTAAATTATCCCCTTGCTGTATCCTGCTAGTGCCTGCTATAAGGGGAATGGCTTCTTAACCCTCAGTCCCAACTCCCTAAGGAGAGGTGCATAGTCCTAACAGGGATCACACTTGGTCTTTCCTACCTCTACTCTTACCCGGCCGCTTGCTCATAGGCTCATCATACCCTGAGTTTTAGACCCAAATCATTTTGAGCTGTGTCTTTGGACCGGTGGGTTTCTCCCCATTAAAGCTCTCCAGTGGATCCTTTTCTGAATGTTTAGGGGGAGAGAGGGAGTCAGAAGACAGAGAGAAGAGAGAGGGAAAAAAAATTATTATCTTTGCTTCACACACTTCTAGTTAATGTTTAGCCCACATTTTTATTAAGTATCCTCTTTCTGTCTGCCATGGAAGGTACGGCTAAAAAGAACCAGAGAAGCAAACCAACAAAACGCCCTGATTTTTTCTCCTCAAGCCAAAAGAGAACTGAAGTTTCCACCACCAGCCTCTCTGACTCCATCGTCAAGAGCCGAATCCGTTGACCTTGAGAATCCTGCAACATCCGACTCACAACCTCTAACAGTTTCATCTCTCCAACATCTGTTCTCCTCTTTTCGTTCATCACTACAAACAGACATCATACAGTTGATGGATGACCTAAAACAAGATTTCCACTCTCTGGCCTCCCGCACTGAACACATTGAAAATAAAATGGTGGATTTTCCGAAATCTCACAATAGTCTGATAGATGCCAATAACGTGTTAGAAGAAGAAGTGCAACGCCTGGCCTCCAAAGTTTTAGGTCCAGACGCAATAATGGGAAGATTCAAGGCATTCCAGAATCCATCTCTTCTGACCAATTGAATACCTACCTCACTGACCTGATGGCTTTAGTCCTACCAAACTCTTCCTCTCTGGATCTCACTATAGACAGAATCCACAGAATTCCAAAACCAAAGAATTTGCCTCAACAGGTTCCTAGGGATACAATCGCCAGAATCCACTTGTATAATGTGACAGAGGACCTTCTCTGTGCTCTCTGGAAAACAGAATCCCTCCCTGATCGTTTTCAAGCGATTTCTAGTTTTCCTGACCTCTCTTCAGCAACCATGCTCAGGCGAAAAGAATTTCAGCTTTACACTAGAATTCTCCGGGACAAAGAAATCCAATATAGATGGAGCTTGCCGATGAAGCTCATCATCATCAAAGATGAGACCCAATTTATCTGTAACTCTCCGGAAGACGCCTGTTCAACGCTGAGAAGCTGGAATCTACTTGCCTCTCTTGACTCAAGCCCCGTCCGAAAAAAACTGCTCAGACCGGAGATGATCACCCCACTCTGGTCTGATAGAACCACAAGATCAAGAACCAGGCCTCTGGACTGATACTGCTGATATCCTTTGTCTCATTTTATGCTGGAGGGCAGTCTAATGCTCCTTGTTTGCATGCGGTTTGCTTTGCGCTTGTGCCGCTTTCTTCCTTACAGGTCGAGGCAGGATTTTGCCCCAATTTTCTTTCCTTTTAGGAATGAATGAGTCTTCTGTTTTGACTTCTCTGTTTTTGATGTTTTTTGTTCACTTGTTTGTTTCCAGTTTGAGTGACAACACTACCCTATACTCCTACAGATCCCCTTTCATTGTTCAGGTGCAGGCTATGTCAGCTTTACCAGCTCACTGCTTTACTCTTTCATATCTAATTGACGATTAAATTTCGATCTTTTAAATTCTCCCTTTAAGCGCTGCCTATTGTGGAGAGATATTCTCAAATCAGGCGCCGACGTGGCCTGCATCCAGGAAACCCATCTTACTAAAGAGGACCAATTTAGACTAAAGCATAAGCTATTCCCTCACACTTTGCACTCACACGCTTCCTCTAAGCATGCTGCAGTTGCTATTCTGATCAAAAATTCTATCTCCTTCAACCTTATCCACTCTTTGATTGACCCGGAAGGACGATATATCATACTTATATGTGAAATTAACTTGAGGCTCTATACCCTTACTGCCATCTATGCCCCTAACGTCAGACAAATCTCCTTTATTAGAAAGGTTATCAATAAAGCAAAATCTGTACGAAGAGGGGGGGTTAATTATCTGCGGGAACTTTAACTCAGTTGTTAATGCAGATTTGGACAGATCTGGACCTAGAAGTAGGTCTGCGCAAGATCTCCATTCCTTACTTCTGGAGGAGGACTTGCATGATGTTTGGCGATACCTCCACACCTTTGAACATGACTACACATTCTTCTCCCTATCTAAATATGTCCATTCCCATCTAGATTTCTTTATAATTGATAAAATTGTGCTAGACCATTTAATCTCCACAGACATAGGTAGTATTACATGGTCTGACCATGAACCAGTTGATCTGGTTCTTTCCTCAGGCCTCCAAACTTCCAGCACCCCTCTGTGGCTTCTTAATAATTACCTATTAAAAAATCCTGCCAATGTTAAGTACCTGTCCTCCAACATTAAAGACTTTTTTGAGATTAACGCTCCCTCTGCCCCTTCCACTGGGACTCTATGGGGCGCCCATAAAGCCTATATTCGCGGAATACTCTTCCAACTTGCGAGTAGAGAGAACAGGAAACGACAGGCAGAAATTAATAACCTATTAGAGGATATTAAGAAGGCAGAAACAGCTTTTAAATTAGACCTTAGGAATAAGTTGCGTACCATTTATCTTCATAAGTATGAATTTCACTTAGCTAAATTAAAGTGGCAGTTTTATATTCAGGGAGATAAACCTGGCAAGTTGCTAGCAAATAGACTTAAATCGCATCATGCAAAGATACGTATCTACTATTTAACATCGCCTTCGGGTGAGAAATTAATGAACCCCAAAGATACTGCAAACCAATTCGCCACCTATTATTCTCAATTGTATAACATCCACTCTAATGAAAATATTCCTGTTCCTTTAATATCGGACATTAACTCCTTCCTAAGTTCCGTGCACCTAAGCTGAACCCATCTCAATTAGAGGACATTAATAAACCGTTCTCCTAAGCTGAAATTCAAAAAAACATCCGTTCTAGCAAAACTAACAAAGCACCAGGCCCTGATGGTCTTTCTAATGAATATTTTCAGGTCTTTTCTGAACTCCTCTCCCCGCACTTACTGGATTTATGAAATTAAGTTGCCCCTACAAAAGCTCCCATGCTAGAAATGCTTTCCGCTATTATCACTACGATTCCTATGCCGGGCAAACGGCAAGATCTGACCTCCAACTATAGGCTTATTTCACTGCTCAACTCTGATAATAAACTCTACTCTAAAATCATAGCGACTCGTTTAAACACAATATTGCCGTACCTGATCAATAGAGACCAGGTAGGCTTTGTGAGGGGTAGGCAGGCAAGAGATGCTACGCGTCACCTCTTAGATTTGACGCAGATTGCCGCCTCCTTCGCTGAGAGTATTAGGACTAACACACGAATTTATGGAATGAAAGTTGGGGCCGTTTTCCACAAGATCAGCCTTCATGCTGACGATGTCATGTTGATTGTCACTAGTGATGAGCGATTGCGTCAACTATCGTCATCGGATCGATAGTCGATATCATCAATTACCATGGCGATATCCGATAATAGATAATCGCTGATGACCATTAAAGTCTATGGGAGAGGAAAAACACCTTCATTCTTACACCCAAACAGGGCAGGAGAAGCTGGAATTAACATCCACAACAGTAAAATTGATACGTGCTACATCTTAGGCAACACAATTAGGCAACAAGAGTCATAGAAAAAAAACTGACCGACTATTCACTATCCCTGTCCTGTACCACAGCATGACCCTTAAACCTCGATGACCCACAAATTAAAAAGTGACAGAAGGCAGTATTACTTGAACAACCATTTTAGTTGAACTGCACATTGACTATCCCTGTCCTGGACCGCAGCATGACCCTTAAATCTGCATTACCCACAGATTAAAAAAGCGCCGGAAAAAGGAGTCTTCAACCAACCATTTTAGTTGAACTGGACATTGACTATACCTGTCCTGGGCCACAGCAGATGACCATCTCAAAACCTGTCTGACCCCCCATTAAAAAGTGCCGAAAAAGGTAGTCTTTCAACCACCATTTTAGTTCACTGGTACATTGACTATACCTTTCCTGTACACACAGCATGACCCTAAAGCTGTTTGACCCACAGATCACAAAGTGGCACTATGCTATTTTGTACAGTGACTGTTATTTAGTATATTTTTTGGTAAATGACATTTGTTTACAGAATTTTATTTAGGGAAGTTTTATTTATAGTTTTACATTATTTCATTTTGCTTTTTTTTAAAGTGTGATAACATACAAAAAAACACCCCTCCCTGCTTTTTTTTAAAGGGGAAATTTTTACCCCGGTAGATGTTTAATTTCTTTCCCCAACCCCAAAAAAAGATAAAAAATGTCCAAATATCCCCAAAAAAACTTCTTAGTTGAAAAAACTTTTGCCCCCCTGGTTTTTTGGGAGTTGTTTCCCCAAATTAAATTCGTGGTTTAAATTTTTCCCCCAAAACCCTTCCCTTCAGGTTTAAGGGAGGGGAACCTCCCCTGGAGATCAAATGATGCGCCCTATAGGGACCCACCCCCAAAAAATTTTTTAGCCTCAAATTGTGAAATTTTTGTGTCCACCCCCTTGGGGCCCTTTTTGACACTACTTAAAACCTCACAGAAATATTTTTTTTTAAAAATTAATTTTTTGAAAAATTTTGGGAAAGCCTCCTGTTTGTTTCTAAGGGTTTTGGACCCGGTGCTCCCCCTCAGTCCCTATTAAAAAACCAGGTTCAGCTGCCGGGGCCCGGATTTACACGGGGTGCGGTGAAAAGCCCAGGCTAGAAACGTCATCTTTTTAACCGCAGGTTCATTTGCGGGGGCCCGGGAGTTACAGTGGGTGGGTGAGAGGGGGGCTGCCGCCCCGTCATCTATTAACACGGTAAAAATCCCTTTATGACGCAGAAACCCGAAAACAAGTCGTGCTAAACCCTTGCGGAAGCGGAATTTGTGGGTAAGACCCCCCAGCGTTCCTCAGTACACAGTAAAGGAACCTGGTTGGGCCTTGCCCCCCCGTAGAGTGGGGCCCAAATTGAGCTTCATTGGAAATGCTGGTTTTTATGACCCCTTTTCCACCCGGGTTGCCCTTTTTTTTTGCATTTTTTTTCCCTCGTTTTACTCAACGTGGAAGGAAATTGTTCTTTTTCTTTGTTCTTGTCCTTTGCTCCAAAACTCCATGTCCTCTGTAAATTTACATCTGGTAAAGGGGTTTCTTCCTGTACCCCCTTGTACAATTCATAGGAAATTTTGTACCAGCTATTTTGTACAGGGCAAGTTTTTTAGTAGTTTTAATTCTAGAAAACAATTTTTAAAAATTGGGTTGGGAATCCCCCCCAACGTTTTGTTTCTTTTTTTTTTTTTTGTTTTAAAAAGGGTTGTCTCACTACAGGGTTTGCTACTATCTTAAAGATCTTGCAAAAACAGTCATTTTGCAAAAAGTGTCCTTTAAAACAGGGTCCTCCTATTCCTTTTTTTGGACACACCATGCCCCAAAAAATTTCAAAAATAACCCTTGAGCCCCTTTTGCCCCAAATTTGAAAAAGAACAAATGCCCTTTTAAAAACCCCAAAATTTTTTAAAAACCCCTGTAGTATAGCTAAATTTTTCACAGCAACATCCCCCCAAAAATTCAAAACTTTTAAACCCCCGAAACTGGGTTTACAATTGTGAAGAACAAATGTCTGTTAGAAAAAAAAATTTTTATAATAGGGCCTTTTTTTTATAGCTTAAATTTTACAGCAGCATGACCCAAAAAATTTTTAAAAAAAAAACTTCTCAGCCACTTTAAAAATTGTGAGGGAGAAATGGCCCCTTAAAAAAGCCACATTTTGTTTCCAAAGGACCTGTTATAGGGTGTTTTCTCACAGGGACCTGACCCCCCAAAAAACCATTGACAAAAGTGAAAAGTTCCAAATTTAGAAATGGAATACGGTTTTTTCATGAAAACCTTGTACAATTTTGGGGTTTTTACAGTCGACCCCCACTGGCCCAAAAAAAAACCCAAAATGAACTTTTTGGGAACTGAGAATTTAAAAATTTTTCAGTAAAAATTTCATTTTAAAAAATTTTTTTCAAAAGGGCCATTTCTGTCTTTAAGAGGAATTTTTGATGTAGACCAGCCCAAATAATCCCATGATCCGGCAAATTTGGGGGGGCCCACAACATCTTCAGAGATCCATGCCTGATTCATCTTGATGAAAGTCAAACAATCACATTATCTGTGGAAAGCCGGATGCGTTTGTCCGTAATAAACTCCTCCAGCTGTGCTGAAGGTTCGCTCAGATATGACGCTGGCTGCTGGCGAGGACAACACCTCTATGGCGTGGCGAGCGAGTTCGGTCCATTCATCCATTTTGGATACCCAGAAGTCGATTGGGTCCGGAACATATCCAAAAACATCGGTGTTGAGACGCAGATAGTCGTGCACCATGATCTTAAGCTGGTCTCTGTGTGTTGTATGTGTGCCTTGCATTACATGCGTTGATGAGGTGGTAAATAAAGTTTTGCCAGAGGTCAACCATTCCATTAGGCTTCTCCCACAATGCCTGCTGCTGCTGCTTGGCACTCTACTGCTGTCACGTTGCTGATGTTGTTCCACCGTGACATTTGAAGAACGTGAAGCAGACGAAACAGATGTCTCCAGTTGATCAATCAGCACGGTCTCCAATTCCTGGATTTTACTCTCTATTTGGGTGGAAGGAAAGTGCTTGAGTTTTGCTTTGTACCGGGGATCGAGGAGGGTGGCCCCCAGTAAACTGTTGTTCATTTGATTGCCTTAATCCCGGGGAAATCATGTTGGAGGAATGGAGCATCCAAGCACAAAAGTGAGAGATGGAGCCTTGATTTCCCAAGCCTCTGGGTTGAGGGGCACTAGCAAACTGATCTTCCTCATCTTCCTCTTCCGCCTAAAATCCGTGCCAACCTCTTTCCAAGGCAGGGACATCGGTAACGTCGGTGTCCTGAAATACCTCATCCTCCTCCTCCACTTCCTCCGCCTCAACACAGCCCTGACTTGCCTCAGATGCTGTACCCTGAGAGCTGGGGCGCCGCGTTGCACTAGCCCTGGACCCCGAACCACTGCCTAATGAAGACCGATAAAATTGTGAAACTGTCGGGCTTTCTGGATTCGACGGAGAGAAAGGCTCCGTGTCCGCATCTGTGTCCATCTCCTGCTCCGTCGCTGGTGGGACCTGATGTCTCAGAGTGTACAACGATCGTTCCAGAACTAAGATCACCACAATGCTCATGCTCACAAGTGCATTGTCCGCACTGACCATTTTGGTGGCTTCTTCAAAAACTGGCAAGGATGGTGCAGAGCTCTTTCACCTGCCTCCTCTCTCATTGGCTCGACACCCTGAGGTCCGCACCACTGCTTGTCAGGCCATGTGTCACTTAGAGATATAGCGGCCTTGGCCGTGCTTACTAGTCCATGTGTCGGTGGTCAGATGGACTTTGCCGGACACAGATGCAGACAACGAGCTTGAAATTTTAAGATGACACGTGGCTGGCCAGGGCGGGGAAACGGATTTTCTGGCAAGACATGCCTGCTGGGAATTGGTATTGGGGGCAGCAAGGGCCATGACATGGCAAAAACCCATCTGTGTCCACCAGACGGAAAGGCAACATTTCCAAGGCCAAAAGCCTGGCAATGCCGACATTCAGGCTTTTGGCTTTGGGATGGTTTGGGTTAAAGTTTTTTTTCTGCTCCCAAACCTGGAAGACAGAAGGCTGGCTGATAGACTGGCCACTGTACGGCGTGCAGGTATCAAAACTGGTGGGAAGGAAAAGGGGGTCGGATGGGTCTCTGGTGGTGCTGGTGGTACTCGGGCGACGGGGGGGCTGAAGCGGAGGCTGATCCTTGTCATGACTTGAGATACATGGGCAGCTGAGGAAGCTTGGGTGGTGGGGTAGGAGGGCAGAACAGAGGGTGTGACAGTGGTTGGAACCCCGGCATCGGTTGTGGCCTTTTTTGGCCAAGTGTTGCCTCCATTTCAATCATGCATTCGCTGCATGTGACTGGCCCTGTTGATGGTGATTAAACACCTAAGGTTCTTCCCTCTACTGATGCGTTTACGGCAAAGGCGGCATTTTGACATCGCTGGGTGAATCAGGGCTTTCTCGAAAAAGGCCCCCAGGCTTGAGAGGTCCTTGGGACCTTTTCGACGGCGATAAACGAGGGAGCGGTTTTTTTCCGCTGATTGTGGTGGTGGAATAATCTCAGTGGACTTGTGCGACCCCCCTCTCCTTTTTGAGGGGGACCGTACTGACACTACCCCGTCTTCCTCCTCACCCAGTGGAAGCGCTCGCAAGAAAATTTGCTAAAAAAGACAACGTTGGACCCGCCAATTTCATCTATATCATCTCAACCAGGTGTTTCCCTCGTCCGCTTCTGCATTGGAGTTGGGGCTACAAGCAACAGGCACGCAAGGGCTTGGGGGACCCCCCCGGGAAATTTTGGGGCCGATGCCGGTTTCCCTTTTCCCCCTCCTCTGATAGCATCAGAAATTGGGCGTCAGAGCAGACAAATCATCTCTTTGCCCTCTTGATCTTTGGAAATCCCTTTCTGCCCCAACCGATTTTTCATCAAAGAGGTTTCGAAAATGGTTATCCACAGTGGGGGGTGCCGATTTTTACATTTGGGTGCCTTGCTTCATGTTGGCGGATGTGACGTTTGCCGATGAGACATTTGTGGCCGTGACTTTTGGAGAGGGGGTAAGATGCGGAGCAGGTTACTTAACCATGAAGAACAGATTGGCGAGCTGTTCGTTGTGAAATTCACGGGCCCTTACCCAGGATAAAAGGGGCCTGACGGTCTGCAATGACGACCCGCTGGCTTGCGTGTTGTCGCCACCGGGAAAGGAGCCCCTTTTTGTAATCTTCCCCCGTGTATCACCCCTTTTGTTGTTACCACCTGCATTTACTCCATTTTCGAAAGATAAAATTTAAGAAGGTATGGAAGAGTTTTTGACAGTCTTTTTTTTAAAGACAGCAAATCAAGTTTTTTCTTAAAACCCCTTTATTTCCTCACCCAAACTAGGATTAAAAAACGGAATTGTTTCTCGCGAATACCTGTAAAGCGATCTGGTGGAAGAACCCGTAAGCCCAAATTAAACAGTGTTTTTCCTTCAGCCCCCAGGGATTTTAAATGCCCAGTAGGATGGAAATTGTATTTTTTCAACAAACTACATCAAGTGCGTATTTTCCCGCCAAACTGGATTAAACCGAGCGCAATAAAAATATTCGAATTTTTTTTAAAAAGGGGTAAAAATTGGGTTTTTTCCCCGAATACAAAAGGCAGTTACAGAAAATTTCTTTTTCCAAATTTGTACAAAGGGTTTGAAAAAAACTTGTTGCCCCCAAAGTGAAAAAAACCCATTAAAAAAATTTTCGGATAAAAAAAGGGGGTTTTGACCTATGAAATAACCTGCGTTTAGCAAATTTTTTTATTTAAATTTAAATACAAGGGGGGCTTTGAACAAATGTGTTTCGCCCCAAAATGAAAAAAAAATTTAAAAGTTTACGGGGTAAGAAAAGTGGGGGTTTTACTTTGAATTACCCGCAGTTACTGCAAATTTTTCTTGTTATGTAAAGGGGGGGTTTTTAAAAAAGGGGCGCCAAAGGGCCCCTTTTGTTTCTAAAAAGTTGGGGCCTAAATCCTTGAGTTATGTTTTGTTCCCTTTTTTTCGGTTTTTCTTTTAACAAAGGTCGAAAGTGAAAAAAAATATTTTAAAAGAAGGATTTTAAAAAAGGTGGGTTTTCCTTGAAAAAACCGGAGTTACTCAAACACCCAAAAAGAAAGGGGGGTTTTGCAAAATGGGGGGCCCCCAAATAAAAAACACCTATTTTAAAAGTTTCGGGAAAAAGGGGGGGTTTTGCACCTATGAATTAAAATGCAGTTCTAGCAAATTTCTGTATCCTAATAGTACAAGTGGGTCTTTAAAAAAAATTTTGGGTGCGCCAAAGTGAAAAAAACCTATTTAAAAGTTTGGATAAGAAAAGGGGGGTTTGACCCTTTAAATTTCATCTGCAGTTCTAGTAAATTTCTGTATCCTAATTAAGTAAAAAGGTGGTTTTGAACAAAAACTGGGCTGTGCCAAAAGTGAAAAAAAAAACCTTTTAAAAGTTTTTTGGTAGAAAAGGGGGGGTTTTGCCCTTGAAAATTCACCCGCGTTACTGCAAATTTCTTATCCTATATAAGTACAAGGGGGTCTTTGAACAAAACTGGGGCTGCGCCAAAGTGAAAAAAAACCCCTTTAAAAATTATCGGATAAAAAAAAAGTGGGTTTTTCACATGAAATACACTTGCGTTACTAGCAAATTTCGTTCCCAATTAAGTACAAGGTGGGTCTTTGACCAAAACTGGGCTGCGCCAAGGGGAAAAAACTTTTTTAAAGGTTATACGGATAAGAAAAAGGTGGGTTTTGCAAACCCATGAATAACCCCGCGTTTTAGAAAATTTCTGTATCCTAATTAAGTCAAGGTGGGTCTTTGAACAAAAAGGGTCGCCTAAGTTTAAAAAAAAACCCATTTAAAAGTTATAGGTAAGAAAAGGTTTGGGGTTTTTCACCTTTTTAAATAAACCCCCAGTTTTTAGCAAATTTTGTATCCCAATATAAGTACAAGGTGGGGCTTTGAACAAAAAAAGGGCTTTTGCCAAAAATGAAAAAAAAACCCATTTAAAAATTATCGGATAATAAAATGTGGGTTTGCACCCAGGGAAAAACCCTTTCAGTTAAAAAAATTTCTCTATCCAATATAAATACAAGGGGGTCTTTGAAAAAAATGGGTGCGCTAAAGTGAAAAACCTTTTAAAAGTTATAGGATAAGAAAAATGTTTTGGGGTTTTTCACCCATGAAATACACCTGCAGTTACGAGCACATTTTATATCCCCAATTAAGTACAAGGTGGGTCTTTGAACTAAAGGGCTGCTCAAAAAAAAAGGGACAATTTCACCCCAGTGCGAGGTGTGCTGGCCAAAAACTGTTAAAAAAAAAACCATTTCAATGCAGGTTCAAAGCAGAGTTGGGTGCAAATTTTTCACTCTCTTTTAAAAGCCTGCCTGTTGTCTGTGTTTTCTCGACCCCTCCTTCCCCCCCCCGGGTGTCGCGCTAGATGCTTTTTTAAAGTCTCTGTCTAACTAACTAAAGCTAAATTTTAAATTTCCTTGTTCTAATGTTCACAGTAAAAGCATAGTTGTCTGATGAATAAAGGAACTGTGTCTTGAGCTGGCTGTATTGAGAGAGATCTGCCAAAGTCCCGTTAGTGGATTTCTGAAACACTGATGATGAACAGGAAACGTGTTCTATGCAAAACGAGGTATGTGATTTTTCCCGCCAAGAAACCATAAATCCGTCATGATGTCGAAAAACCACCCCCCCTGCTCTATGCTCTATGTGATTTGTGGCCCTCAAAATGACGTAAGCGCCGAAAAAAGGCGCGTTTGTAATTTTTTGCGCAGATTCTTACCTAAAATATCGCGTGATCGGAAATTTCCGATCAACCTAAAAACCATGCCGATTTCAACTTTGTCGATTATAATCGCTCATCCCTAATTGTCACGAATCCAAATTCCTCCTTCAAGGCAATAATTGAGACCTTGGACTGGTTTTCCAATGTGTCATATTACAAATTGAACAGATCCAAGTCGTCCATCTTCCCCGCTAACGACGCTTCGTCCAAAGAAAGTATCCTAATTTCCTTTGGCTTTAATTGGTCCGATGACTATGTTGACTATCTTGGTGTTAAGATCCTCCGTTCCCCCACTCAAACAGTTATAGCCAATTATGAACACCTCTTCCTAACATTAGAATCTGAAATTAAGCGTCTCTCTTCATTGAATCTTTCCTGGATAGCCAGAATTAATGTAATCAAAATAGCCCTTCTGCCCAAATTTATTTATATCTGCAGAGCTATCCCCTACTTAATCCCACTTTCCCTGACAAACAAATTTCAATGTCTATTCTTTGGTTTTATTTGGAATGGCCGTAAACTGAGAATCAAAAGACAAATACTTTTTCGTAACTATAAACACGGAGGTTTGGCTGTCCCTAATTTGGCAAATTATAACGCGGCCATCCTTTTGGAACGGGCAATGTACCTGTGGCATAACTCAGATTCAGCTTCCTGGATATCACTCGAAAATGCTTCCTTTACACCCTGTCCAGTGGATTTTCATCTTAAAACTTCCTTAGTTGGGGCCCCTCTCCCTTCCTCAATCCTTACTTCCCTATCTGATCTCTTTAAAGTTTGGTCTTTGTATGTTATATCTGCTGGCTGGATGTACATGATTGCTTATTTGTTCTTGATCTTACCCAAGCTTTGTATGCATCGTCTTACTACATTACTAATAAACGCATGTTTAAAAAATAACATACTATAACTCAATTAACAAACCTAGACTAATGGCAATCTGTGGGTGTAAATATGATGAATAATATTAATTAAGCGGCGTGTACCATCAGGAGCTTGGTGACCTTTTGTAAACCCTACTTGGTTGTTTTCGATCAACTCAGGCAGAATGTGCCTTAATCTGTTTCCGAATTTAGAAGTGAAATGGGAAGAAAGTTGGTAGGAGTATCCGCTGATTTTCCTGTATTTTTCTGTTCCCTGGCATATCCTGTAGCACTACTCAGAAAAAACTGCTATCCCATACTTCCTCTATGCTGATAAGACGTACAATATTACCAATATGCAGTCTATAGAGAATAAATTTAGCACGTCTTATTTCAAGTTTTATAATCTAAAAGATGACCTTGCAATCCAGGTACCTTCTTCAGCACCTATACAAACATTTCTAAATATTATCTTTAATTAACCTGCAGTTTCTGTTGGCCACTCCACTTGAAAGTCTTAACACGGCATTCACATTGGAGGAGATATTGAAGATAGTACATAATCTTCCTAGAAGTAAACCCCCTGGCCCAGAATGTTTCTCCAAGTACTATTTTTCACCCATACTGAATCGCCATCTAAACTTGGTAGGAAACCTGATGAATTGTTCATATGGGAAACATGAAGCACATTGTTTTATGTTTAAAAATAAAAGAATATCTCTTTTTCTGAGGAAGCGTAATCGTGCAGGTCTTTCTTGCTTGAGTAAATGGATATATGCTGTAGCACACTCCAGAATAACCAGTTCCGACTCTTAGCTTTGATTTTTCTACTGAGTCTCACTGAACGAAGATCAGAGGAAGCGGACTAGCTGCAGACTTCCAATCATTGAACAGATTTGAAACTCAAGAGCGGAATGTTGTGCCTTCTGGATGCACAACTAGAGAAGGTGAGCATGTTTTTGTATATTACAGCACTCCACCTTTTCCAAATATACTACACAAGGGAGTGCCTGTATATTTGTTTTATCTATCCACTGGAAATTTAAAGACACACCTTTGATCATGGAGGTGATCCACATAGTATTCCCTAATTGTCTTTATGAAAAAATAATAGCCTATAGGATGGGCAGAGCTACTAAGTATACCTCAGTGTGGAACCTGTCACATAGATTATGCCCCCTTTGCTGAGAACAGCACAAGCTAGTGACAGACATACTGTTTCCAGTGGTGTGCCCCTTAGCCTGTAAGATACTGTAGTTTTAGAGCATTTAATGCTCAAATCTGCAGTTTTCAGACAGAAAAGAGTCATTTAAAAGAGTCCGTTTAATTCATAACCCGCCCACCTGAGGCTAGCCACGCCCACCTCATAACTGATTAACCTATTACTTTGAATAGATAGAAACATGTGAATAACTGTCAGGTGGGCGTGGTTAGCCTCGGTGGGCGGGGCTAACACCTGCTCATGAATAAGCCGGACTCTTTTTTGGCTGAAAACTGCCAGATTTGAGCAATAAATACTTTGAAACTTCTGCATCTTACAGAATAAGGGACACAGCGCTGGAAACTGCAGGTCTGTCACTAGCTTGTGCTGCCCTCAGAAAGAGTATCATCATCTATGTGACAGGATCTCTTTAAGCAAAAAATACAAAACCTTTTGTGAGATCACAATGGAATACATTTTCCCTTGTTAAGAACACACAATTATGACGTCACGATTTATGTTCACTACAACAATAAAAGTCTATTGTTATGAAATGACAGAACACCATTTTAATTATGAAGCATATACAATTGTAACATCACAATGAAGCTTTGTCTGGGAGTTATGACAAACACAATTGTGATATCACAATTTAACTTTGGTAGTAAATATAAAGCTTACTGTAACATGGCAATGGAACTCTTATTTGTTAAGGACACACAATTAAGACTTCACAATAAAGCTCTGATTGAGAATAAAGAATAACACGGTTATGACATCACAATTTAATTTTGGTAATAAAAACAAACCCTATTGTGACATCTAAATAGAACACTCCTCAGGTCACTATAGCTTCTGACCTGCAGTTTTCCCATCATGGGCTGCTGGCACTGGTGGCCTCAGCAGCTCGTCACTGCAGGTCGGAGCCTTGAAGGCGTGCAAATTCGTGCCTGTGCACTCCCTATCTCCCCTCTATCTTTTTAGCAATGAGAAATTATTCAGGGAATGCGCACAAGCTCTGAATCATTTCAAGCGGTATTCACTACTTTCTGTATACTAATATAGCAGAGCAGGGAGGCATATGAACAGTTTATATGCCCCCTGCTCTGAGGTATTAGTATAGTCACAGCTGCACAGGCGTTTCATCTCCACAGATACATTGCAAGTATCGTCATCCACTAGACTCTGCCAGTCCTCTGTTATAAACGGACGAGGGGCACAATGTAGTATGTGATGATAATTACAATGTGTCTGTTCTGAAGGGAGGATGGGCACTGTAAAGTGTATGACATTATTTGCAATGTGTCTGTGGTTCCAATGTGTCTGTGGAGCTTTGTCTATACTAATACAGCAGAGCAGGGGGGAGCATATGAACGGTTTACTTGTTCACTGCTCTGCAGTATTAGCAAACAGACAAAACTCCATATACACATCTGCTACACAGACACATCACATTTATCGTCCTAAACTTTACTGTGCTCATCCTCAGTTATGAACAGTACCATAGATACAATCATCCAGCATCTGCTCCAGGGTCCCCATAGATCCTGTCACTCATCAGTATGCTGGACAGCACAATCCCCAAACCTATGCATATACATCCACAGAAAGCAAGGGGCAGAAAACTCTTTGATCTAGACAAACCATTATGGTTTGTCTGGACCACAGAGATGTTCTGGCTGCCAATGCAAATCCGAGCAGAGACAGAAGGACTGATGTGGGCTTTAAACGTGTAATGATACAACCGCTTTAAGAATAAAACAATTCAATTGTGACATCACAATAAATCTTTGTCTGGGAGTTTGTTACTTAGCATGTCACAGCCTGTGGTCTGGACCTTGGATATGCCTATGTTGTCCTGAACTGGCGTCATCCTCACTTCACCTACTCCCGACGCCGTATCCCATCATGTGTCCTGTGCCAGCTCCTTTCCTGCGCTCCCTGCTGGCCCACGGCATCCACGTCTACCATGCTGTGCTTCTCTCTGCTGCATGCTCACCACAGACCACTAGTGTGCATGCATGCTGGTCCTCTGTGGTTTAAAGGGCTAGTGTTCTCAATCCCATTTTTCCTGCACCAATGATCTGTCACCTGGAGTTTCCTATTGCTTACTTCCTCTGTAATCTTTGCCAGTTATTGGTGTTTATTTCCTGTGCGTTAGTGCCTTATTGCCCGTGTTCATATTCTCCTGCCGGCCGCTTGCCCTGACCTGTTGCTCGTACCACCAATTCCATTGCCTAGGCTGTATAGGTGAGGCGATCCTAGGTGACGACGAATCTTCTCAAAGATTGACTATGACAATCACTCTCAGTTGCCCACACAGTGTCAACTTTCCTGCTTTCGTGGAATGGGGCTCCGCAGGAAACTTCATCAACCTGTCTCTGGTTTAACACTACTGGTTATGGGTCTTTCGATTAGACAAGCCTCTGGTGATCTCTTCCATCAATGAAGAGGTCCTCTCTGGCTATATTCAGTTCCACACTGAGCCACTGACACTACTAGTTGGTGCCCTACAAAAGGAAGAGATTGACCTCTATGTCCTTAGTCATGCTATCTGTGCGGTCCTCCTCAGCCTCCCATGGCTGCAAACTAAAACCCCAGTATTGGACTGGAAAATGGGCAAAGTTACTTAATAGGGTCCACTGAGTATCAGGAGTTTACTGATGTCTTCTGAAAAAAAGGCTGAAACTCTTCCTCCTCACTGTCCTTTCAATTGCCCTACTGATCTTAAACCTGGATATATTCCTGGTCAGTACACGTTTACCTACACCAAAGAGAATCTGCAAAAAGCCTTCATTCGAAAATCGTCCTCTCCTACCGGTGCCAGATTTTTCTTTGTTGACTTCCCTGTATGGATTACCATGGTTTGAACAAATCACCATCAAAAACCGGTATCCACTGCACAACAATTTAAATGTATTAACCCCTTAATGTCTGAGTCTTTTTTTGACTTCAGGACCAAGCACTTTAAAAAAAAAAAAAAAAAAAAATCTGACATGTGTCAGTTTTCCTGGGAATAACTTTTTTTTATGGTTTTACCTATTCATGTGATTTTAAGACTGTTTTCTTGTGACACATTGTACTTTAAGTTAGCAATTAATTTTGGTCAAAACAATCTTTGTTTATTTGTGGAGAATATCAAAATGTTGTGAAAATTTGGAAACATTTCCAAATTTTCAAAGTTTAAAAACATCTGTGTGTAAGACACTTTGGGTCACATGTGTGAAAACTGTCTTGGTCTAAGACTTTCTTTGTTGTCCATAGCAACCAATCAGAGTTCCCCTTGCATTTCATATAGTGCCCTAAAAGAATTAAACACGCGCTCTGATTGGTTGCTATGGGCAACAAAGAAAGTCTTAGACCAAGACAATTTTCATACATTTTCCCCTTTATGTTGGCATCATTTTTTAAACAGTCCTGTTTTTTTTAGGACATTAGTAGGCTCTTTAATTGTGTAGCAAATTTTTACATTTTCAAGAAAATTTTAAACACAGATTTTTTTAAGTTTATACACGAATGGTCAGCTTACTAGCCTCACAAGCATTTCCGGGGATTAGTATCTTCGTGGGCAGTGCACAAAGAAGTCAGCCGACCAGTAAGCATACAAACAGAGAAAGTGGCTGCTGCGCACAATTGTTCAAGGCAGGAAAAAAAGTTTATATTTAAAACCTTTTGTTTATTACTACATATTAAAATTATATACAGGTACAGACTCCTTTAACACTGGACATCTGCACACTGATGTGTTTCGGCACAGGATCTTATTCGCTGTGTCCATGCAACGCATGTGCAATGTAACTATATATAGCAACAATTAATCTAAAACAGCTGAAACACATTACAAACATCATAAAACATTAGCACATAAACTAAACACCAATTATAAAAACAAGTAATTGTCTACATCTAACATATGAATACACCAATGCAAGTCCAAGAAACTGAAAAGAAAATGCAAAAAAGGGGGATGTGGTCACTTAAACATATAAAGCATGTATAAAATACCTACATATAAGAATACCAAATCACATCCTATATCCATACATTAATAACAATACAATAAATCATGTTTTATATTTAATCCAAAAGGTTGTCTAGTACCTAGAAGGAAAATACATTTAGCATATTGATATATTTTTTTCTCTATATCCCCCCTTTAATAGATTTATTGATCCTTTCTATATCCATGCATCGGAAAACAGTTGTGTCATTTTGGTAAATCTCACAAAGGTGCTTAGACACTTTACCAGTCCAAAACCCAGTCAAACTGGATGCAAACACAGAAGACACAAAGTTTACCAGGAGACAATGCAGTCACAATACAAGGAGAGCCCGGTATTAAATCTATCAGTGACTATTTTATCTGAAGCTGAGATTTCTGTATTATCCCGTGGGTAGGGTTTCCCACCAACAAATACTTTTGATGTTTATTCCACACTTCTGGACATAAATACATTTGCTCAGCAACTGACTTTAAAGAATAATTTTTTTGAACAGAGACAATTTCATCAGCCCCATCTTTAAACTCCGACAGATTTTCTCAACACCTTTCTTTCTTTGAAATGCAGATATCTTGTCCCGAGCAGAGGTGGAGAGTCCCAAGCCATCATTTCTTTTCGAAAAAGGCAATTCAAGCCTCCATATGTTGGACCGACTCTATGAACAGAGAAAGGCCATTAATGATTTCTTGATGATCCAAGCGGACAGGAGTACTCCCCTGTGTAATTTTTATGTCAGCCAGTGGCAGCTCATGCGTGACACCTGTCGTTTGCTCAGGCCCTTTGAGGAGGCCACATTATTTGTCAGTCGCCAGGACTGAATAATGTCATTCCACTGCTTCATGTCCTGGAACAGATACTGCTAAATCTGTCTGGTCAGGGGACTGGAGACGTGGCGACTAAATCTCATGGCCACATGTGTCCGGTGGGGGCTGAACTGGAGGAGGAGGAAGACATTGGAGTGTTAAGATAAGAAATTAGGTGTAGAATTGTCTTTTCTTTCTACTCCTCTCCAATTAGATGTCTCCGTCCAAATTAGGTGATTACAGCTCAAGAGCTGAGGAAATACACACCACGCAGGTTGGTGGAGCATAAAATCTGATTTAATCACAGCAAGTTACAGTTCGATATAACTTTTAATCACATGATTATTCTATCATTGGCTAATTGGCTGTTGCTAAGGCAGGTTATTTTCATCTACGCAATATAACTAGGCATTGCTGATAACGACCATTCCTTTTAGTATCCTCCAGGAACTTCTTGAAGGCCTCTTGGTTTCTCGCAAGCAGTAGCTGTTCTAAGCAAAGCAGGGTGAAAATATCTGATGAACTTAGATAAGGATGTAATAACGAGCAGTTTAAACACAATATCTGGTGAGCTTTATAAGGATGTAATAAATAGAACAGATTATAATGTTTTCCATAAACCATCAACTTGACAGTCCCCCCTAAAACATTAGAGTCTGTTCCTAACAAATCCCCCCTAAGACTCAGTTTCGATCTGGACTGTTCCTGGATAAGGATGGGGAGAGGGGTGACTGTCCCTATGACTTGTAAGCTAACTGATTTGGTCCCTACCTGAGGGTGTAGGTCGGCTATTCTCGAGCTATTCCCGACCCCGACAGCTGCTGACACTCTAAACAGGAAGAACTGTCATGAGATAGGAGGGATAGGAGCTGAAAGAGGTTCTAGGGTCTGGGAAACTAAGGATGGTCATCCCTGAAGAAGTCCAAACAAGAAATTAAGACTGCCGCTTACCCCTTCACCGTGAGTGTTTTTTGTCTGGGCTTGCTTCTCCTTTGCTGTATCTTTGTATTCAGCTGTTGCTACTGCTTGCTCGTGTTGCCTCCTTTCCGCTCGGAGAGCTGCCAGTCTCGCTCCTTACTTTAAATCAAAAAATTCACCAAGGAAATTCCAGCGGACCAAAGGTACTTCACGAACTTTTATTTAATTTCATTCCTCCACAAGATAGCGTAAAACGCCGACGCGTTTCGGGACCCTCCGGACCCTTTCTCACGGCATATAAATTCTGACACAAACATTTCTTAAATGAACAAACTTAAAAACACGTCACGCATCACATGGAGGGGGTGTATTGGGTTTTTTAACCCTTGGGGAAACTCAATCCTATTGCTTCCTAATAGAACCCCTTGTTTGAAAAGCAATTTATGTTTATTCAAATTCTAACATTTATATAGTATAATTCGGACATATTTACATTTTTTGCGGTTAAAAAATAAATTTTGAAAAGTGCTTCATGAACGCATGTGATTTTCAAAATGAAGCTTTTTAAATTTTAAAAATTTTTTTCAAAAATTAAAATTACATGAGATCATGTGTTTATTTTGCTTTGGGAACCCGGGTATCGCATTAAGAACCCAATGGGCCCCTCTCGTAACTTACTTTATGTTCCAAATCTCCCCCCTTATGTGGCTTTTTTTCCCTTCCATTTGCCCATTTTCAAAAATGAGCCCGCCTTGTGTTTCGAAAAAATGTCTAGATGCCCCCTGATAAATTTATTTTTTTTGTTCCTATGCCTGCCAGATGTTCTGAAAATTCTATGCTTAAATTTCCTTAGGGGTACCCTGGTACAGGAGATTGAATAGGTGCATACAAGTAATAAAAAACGTGGTCTGTTTCGCATTTCACATACTGCTTCAATTTAAATTCCTTGTTTGGTACGTTGGTGAATGTACCCCCCCTTTCACTTTTATTTTTAACACCGTTCATCGTTCTTCCACAGGGGAAACAACCAATTTTGCAGCCAGGTTTATTTTTTTTTGCCCATGTAATACTGGGGGACAAATCATTCGCTAGAGTTTTACCTCTCTTTGGCACCATTTTACCCTTCCCCACATACTCTTTTAGAATTCATCCGACGTAGTATCTGCAGTTTTTAAGAAGATTTTTTTATTTATTTTATCTCACTGAAACCCCGTTAAAAAAACCGTTTTTCACTCTGCCCCCCTTTTCTTCTTTTTGCTCCAAAAAAATCCTGTTTCTGTTTTTCATTTTTTGAATGCCTCACTAGGGGTGTGTTGGGTCCCCCCTACTTTAAATCTGTCATCGATAAACTTTCTTTTTCCGGAAATCCTACCAGGGAACAACTTCTGCCTAACATACCCCCCACTTGGGACCCGCTTTTGTTTTTTTGGATGATTACTTGTGGCGAGAAGTGTTTTCCCACAGTGCGGTTTTTCTATAATTTTTGGTGTAAACTTTCCAAGTCAGGTACCCCTTTTTAAAATCCAACCGGGGAATAAATTTTTTTCGGTTTATGAAAATATGTAAATTTAAGTTACAGAATTGTCTTTGGGTACCCAAAAAATTTAGGGTGGACGCCACCGCGACCCCACACCAACGGATCTCGAGAAAAAAACCATATGATGTTATCTCCATAGGATTATTGCAACCATAACGGCCTTTTGCTCCCCCATCATTATAAGTTCGAAAATTGTGGGGGATCTGATGCCCCCTTTGGGCCCCCCCCTTTATTGCAGGTAAAAGGATCTGCAAATTTGAAAAAATTTTTTTGCAACAGGAAATAGACACTTTTTTAATAAATGATTTTTCTCATAAAAAATTCCTTACTCATACTCAAAAGTATTCTAAAGCTAAAGGGTAGGTGGGGGAAATTTTGGGAAATACGGTTAACAAATCCATGTCAGCCATGTAAAAGGGAGACCAAAAAATTTTTTGGGGAAAGTTTTGAGGCATTTGTAAAAACCCTTCAATAACCTGGGTACCTCGAAAAATTGGTTGGGGGGCAATCATCCCCCCCAATGCTGAGCCCTTCACTTGGGCCCAAGGGGCTTGAGAGTATGGGGCTATTTTTAGGGGAAAGAATTTTTTGTGTTTTTGTATCCCGAAAAATACTGGAATGGGGGGTTTTTTACATGAATAGTTTTCGTTTTTCAGATAGTACTCCTAGCTTACCCTTCCCCCAATAATTTTCCCAATTTTATTTTCAGATTTTCAGTGGGGTCCGGTCAAATTTTGCGATAGGTATTTTTATTTTCTAAGGGTTTTTCTAAAAACAAATTTTTTATAAAACCATTCTGTACAACTATTTGACCCCCTTTTCTGATTTTTTCAGGATCAAATTCCTATTTCTTCTCAATTTTTCAACCCTTTTTCTTTGGGAATATGTAAGTTATTCCTGGTTTTTATTTTTCCCCTTTCTGTTAGTTTGTACCATGTTTTTAGGTCCCCCTTTGCTTCCTAAAAACGCATCAAGCGCGGAACTCCGTTTGATGCGGGAAAATGAGGGATTGCGCTTATCGTACTCCCCTTTTACCCCTTTTTATTTTCCTCATCATTTTCCCTATCAATTCTTTCAGTACCCCAGGGATTTTTTTTTTTCCAAAAAATTTAATTTTTATTTCATTTTGCTCCCTCTTCACCATCTCTCTACATCCTCAATTTCTTTTATTTTATCCTTTTTATTATTTGTGAAAATACCTCTTTAAAAGTTAACGTCTCGTGAAACGATTTTTTGTCCAGCATGTGTTAACAAGTACATTCTTTTTTTTTGGGGCAAAAGTTCAGCCTTATTTTGGACTTCCATTTTTGCACTACTTAAATTGTTGGGCCCAAAATACCACTTACGTGTAACCATTCTGGTTTTTCTTGCGACCTGGGGGGGTTCTTCTTTTGTTGTTTTTGGTTATTTTCCGGCCTCCTCTTTTCCTTTTTTTTGTCTTTTTTGGGGGGTTTTTCCGAATTTCCTTTTGCACCCTTGTTTTACTTTCCCCCTTTTTGGTTATCCAATCCGAGTCCCTCAGGTCGTCTTGTTTTAAGAGACCGTTTTAGAAAAAAATTACTCTCCCCGGGCCTGCATTCCGCCTTGTCTTCCTTTCAAAAAGGATTGGGGGGTTCTTATCTTTCCCGGTGCCCAAATGTACACTTGTTCTTTTTGGGAATCCTCTGTATCCCTTTGTGCTTTTTGGTTTTGTTGTTTCTTAATATTTCCACTTTTTCAATTATTTCTCCATTTTCTTCTAAAACCCTTTTTATTTTCGGGATATTCACTGCTCATCTAGTTGGTTTTTAGTTGTTTGTTTCTTACTAAGTTTTTCAATTTTTTCCCCTCCAAATCCCCCCAATTAAATTGTTTTTTTTTAAAGGATTTGTTAATTCCCCTTCCATGATCTAAAAATTCTTTGGTGTAAAAAAAATTTGGTATTTTTTGATTCCATCTCTTGGGCCCCTCGTTTTTCAATATTTTTTTTAGGGAATTGTGGGCCCCCCAGACTTTAAGTTCCCGCAATTACTTTTTTCCAGGGCCTTTAAAGGTTTTGCATGTTCTCTTCCCCCCCGGGATCGTCTTTATGGGAAAAACCTGTTCTATTTTTGCTGCCCGATCCCAATTTTTGTATATCTTGAACAGTGTGTTTAAAAAAAAACCCTTATTTTGTATGTGAAGTCTTAGCGTTGTATATGTATTGGGGCCAGTAATTTTTAAAGCATAGAAAAGCTAAAAAAAACGGGAAAGCTGGGGGAAATGCAGCTATCTTCACGCACTTGACATTAGTCCAAACAAGAAATTAAGCTGCCCCTTACCCCCTTTACCCTGAGTGTTTTTTGTTGGGCTTGCTTCTCCTTTGCTGTAAACTTTGTATTCAGCTGTTGCTACGCTTGCTGTGTTGCCTCCTTTCCGCTGGAGAGCTGCCAGTCTCGCTCCCTTTCTTTTAATCAAAAAAAATTTACCCAAGGGAAAATTCGCGGGCCCAAAAGGGACTTCCGAACTTTTATTTCATTCATTCCCCACAAATACGTAAAACCCGACCGTTCGGGACCCGGACCCCTTTTTCACGAAAAAAATTTGACACAAAATTTCTTTAAAAGAACAAACTTAAAAAAACGTCATGCACACATGGGTTTTGGGTGTACTTAGGTTTTTAAAACCCCCGGGGAACTCAAATCCTATTTCTTCCCAAAAAATCCCTTGGATTGCAAAACAAAATTTTTGTTTTTTATTGAAATCTCCTAACTTTTTTAAGTATATTTCGCACTTTTGAGTTTTGCAGGTTTAAAAAATGAGATTGCAAAATGCTTATGCCCCATGGTTTTTCAAAAGAATCATTAACATTTAACAATTTTTCAATATAATACATGAGAAATGTCGTTTTTTTCATGCCTTTTGGGAACGGGGATCCATGTAAGAAACCATAGGCCCTCGTAACCCCTTTCTTTATTTCCCAACCCCCCTTATTGGCTTATTTACCCTCTCCATATGCCCCCTTCAAAATGCAGTCCCCCTTTATGGGTTGTTTCCCCTGTGGGAAGAACAATGTAACTGTGAAACATAAAGGAAAGGGGGATACATTACCCAAAATACCAATACAAGGATATTTAAATTTAAGCAGTATGGAACTTCGAAACAGCCACGTTTTTATTACATTTTATGACCTATGCAATTCCTGACATAGGAGTACCATAAGGGGAAAATTTAAAACATAAATGCAAACATTGGCAGGATACGGGAAAAAAACAAGTAAATTTTTCAGGGGCATCAGACATTTTGTCGAAACACATGAGAGCTGGGCGCATTTTTGAAGTGTGGGTAAAGGAGAGGGGAAATAACCAATAGGGGTGAGATGGGAAAATAAAGTGGTTTCAGAGGCCTTTTTGGGGTTCTTTAAAAGCGTCCCGCTTCCCAAAGGCATAATAAACGACGATCTCATGTATATATATTTGAAAAATTGTTAAATGTAAATGCATTCTTTTTTGAAAACTGCATGCTTGCATTTAAGCACTTTGCAATCCATGTTTTAACCTCAAAATGCTAAATATGTGCCGAATTAAAAACTATAAAAATGTTAGGAGATTTGCAAAATAAAAAAGTTGCTTTTCAATCCAAGGGATTTATTAGGAAGCAAAAGGTTTGATTCCCAAGGGTTAAAACCTAAGTTCACGCCCTTAACCTGTGATCAGTACGGGGTTTTTAAAATTTTTTTATTTTAAAAAATGTTTTTTCAGAAATTTTATGCCGGGAAAGGGG